>RJWM01024105.1:0-31175 GCA_004363535.1 Dasyprocta punctata | reverse complement strand
TTTTTCTCTGTTTTCTATATTCTTTCCAATAAATGCATACAAGTGCTAGTTAATATTATTGATATTATTGCTACTGATCATACTGGGATTAAGGCAAGCAAAACCAATATTTAGAGAAAATATAGAAAAATAGAAAAAATTAATGTTATCCCATTCTTTTTCAAAATTATTAGTCTGTTTGTATATTTCCTTTTAGATTTTTCAGAAATTATGATCAAAGCACAAAATGATCTTGTTTCTACCAATCATATTTCAAAGGCAAATAATATTTTTAGAATAGTTTTGTTTTCATTGCAATGGTTAAGACCTTAGCAGATTAGACAGGCTGTCCTTAAGGTTAGAAGTTTATTTTGGAATTTTAGTGCTGCGCACTGAAAGTTAACACTGACTGGAAATTTAGGGAGTAAAATTGAGATGTTTGGCTATGACCTAACAGGACCTGAATCCTATTATAAATGGGTCAGTCTTCCAGTGAGATGTCCTGACTATATATTAGAGGGTGATTCTAGGTGATTCACTTTGCCAGCTGGGGCTTTGGTTTCATTCCAGTGTAACAGTGTAAGGAGATAGGCCTGATGGGAATTACCTGTGCTAGATGGTTCCTGTAGCTTCACATTATCGAGTGGTCTTCTTTATGTATTTCTACTTTAGTTAGAGTCTAGGGCAGTGCTGGGGTTTGCTGTTCTAATGGGAGCAGCCACAACTGACTGAACTAGAGAATAACCTGTACTGAAGTCTAGAGAATTCATACAGAAAGCTCCCTCAAGGCCTTTAACCATTTTTGGTCAAAGAACTTTTCCCTGGTGCATGACCCAGCCTTTTGAGACAGGAGAAAAGGCTGGCTCTGACCACTCCACCACTTGGGTATTGAATATCCTAATAAAAGAGGAAGAAGGAAAAATTATTTCCTGGGTTCCAACAATTTTAAGCATATTCTGTCCCATTTAAAATTTAATCAACTTGAACTGTCAGCAAATTTGACTCTTCATGTAGAGTAATACTTTGTCCTTTGTGACAACTACCTTATTTTTCCTTGAGTATCTTCAACTAAGTCTTAGTAAATTATTCCCAAGAGAATGTACTATTTTCCTGCGAGACCAGACATTTAGAAATCATTTTACTTATTTTGTAGTGTTGAAGGGTGGGTGGGGGAATAAATGAACCAAGATTTGGTGGACTGGTCCAATAAGCATTGGGCTACCACCTTCCTTGAGTGCACAGAGGAAGTTACTGTCAAGTTTGTAAGTTCTGTTTCCTACTGGTTTATTTTTATATAGAAAGAACAACGTTCTTACTAAGAATTCATGGGAATATACTGAGAAGTGTTAAACAATAGACACTTGTTAAATTTCTGTAGCAAACTTTGGGGCAAGAAGTTGGAGAGGATACCCTGTGACAGCAACTGAGGCAAAGAAAGGGAAGTGCAATTGGAAGAGTCGAGTAAGACTCTCATCAAGCATTAAAATACTTCTTGTCTGAGCTGTTCCAGTTACTGCCTTTCAACCTCTTGAAAGAAAAAAAGTGCATATGTTGTCTGTATGAACATAGTTCCACCTGTGCAAACTATACAGTCAAAATACCATAAGAAGGATTACACACAGTTTTTCATATGGAAACTTCTTTAAGGATTTTATAACTCATTTCCAGTGTTCACACCCTGTGGCCTAGACAATAGGCAACAGATTATTTTTTCATTCCTTAATATGAACCCATAGTATGGACAGAATTGAATTATCCAAGGTCCAGTCAGTGGTAGAGTTGGGTTAAGGAAGAAAGCCAATTAGGTCACAGGTGGGAAGTTTTATCATGTAGTAGGATCCCTCAGTTTGAGAATTAGCAGTTCATTTTTAGGACTTTAAAGCAATATGACTATGTTTGGAGGATACATAGAATATTTTCTTTATATTACCCCAACCATATGATAAATGAAGAATTTCCAGTTTTAAAGATAATTCTGCTATGAATTAATATGAATCTAACCAAGAAATGTGCCTAAGTGATAAGCAAAGAAATGCAGTAAAATATTTTACACATTTAAGTTTTAAATTCAACTGAGTTTATTTTGGTGCATGGCACAAAAGGGAGATATACTTTTCTTCCCAAATAGTCAACCAGATGCTTCAGCACAATGTATCGAGCAATTCTGCCTTTTATCACCAACAGAATGTGGCCTCTAAAACTCATTTTAAACTCTTTTTCTCTGTTTACCTATTGATTTTAGAAAAAAGTAGTTTAGTTCTATTTCTTTTATCTGTGTAAGTTTTTTTTTTGAGACAGGGTCTCACTATGTAGTTCAGGCTGTCCTCAAACTTGTGATGATCTTCCTGTCTCAGCCTCCCAAATGCTGGGATTACAGGTGTGCAAATTTATATAAATTTTAACTGTCTGGTTGCTCTCTCATTTTGATTCCCCCAAATTTTGGCTACACTATCCTGTTGTTTATTTTAAATGAACTAAAAATTCTCAAATTCCAAAACATAATATCTGAATTTTTATTTAATTATTTTATTTTGAAGAGGATAAAACCAAGGAAAATAAAACAGAATAAAACCAGTCAAAACAAACCAGTGTAAGTGATACAGGTCTTTAAAACATTATGAAATCAACAATAGTTACCATAATGCCTCTTGTCTTCAAAATAGCTGCAGATACCTTCAGACAGAGTAAAAATCAAACAGCACAGAACAGAATAGAAATGATAAAAACAAAACAATGAATGCAATAAAGGACTTCAAAACAAGATAATAGTAAATCCAAAATGGCTGCCATAATATATCTTGCTATCTTTGAAATAGCTGCTCATGCTTTTGGATATAACAAAACCAAACCAAACAAAAGAGAATAAAACCCAACCCCCCAAAGCAGTGAAAACAATACAGCACTTCAAAACAAGACAATAGGGAATCAGTAATGGCCACCACCTTCAGAAGGAGATCCCTTCTAGATGCCACACTGCATACCACTATCCTCTGATCATCTGATCCTGTGAACAGATGATCAGAACACTGGCCCTAGACCTGCAAGGTGGGTGAAACAGCGAACACCACAAGCATCAATTTGCATTTCACTTTGATAACTATCATTGCAGCCTGTGTTTCTCCAGATCTGCTGGTTGCTTATGGGGGTGGGGTGGGGTGTGGGGTGTAGGGTGTGGGGATTAGTTCTTCTTGTTAGCCAGCCAGCCAGCACCCTGGAAGGGGCTGGAGTCTGACTGTCCCCATGCTGGCTACGGCCTATGCATGGAACTGGTTCACATCCAAGGCTTGCTTCTTGGTGAGGCCTTGTTCTCTTCCCCCACAGTCTGCAAATGGCACTGACTCTGAATTTGTTTTTACTGGCATTAAACCAACATAGTATTTTAGAAAAACCTGATATAATTAAATCATTTGACCATCTAAGAAAAGAACATCAACTGTTTATTTAGTTGAATTTTTCTTACGTTATTTTGATAAAATTAAAAATTATTCACATAGCTTTAGTACATTTCTTATGTCTAGATACTCTGTTTTCTGTTAAAGATATTAAGTGGTATCCAGCAGTTCACAGAAAAGGTACAACTATCTGGCATTCAGGCTTAATACTCTGGCGGCAGCCTACCTAGAGGCCAACCACCTTCCTTCCTTTCTACAGGATGCTGTAGTCAGGTGACATACTGAGGGAAGTGGGCTGGGGGAAGGATGGGGACATCTGAGAGTAGTACAGGGAAATATGACACTTATCCAGCCAGAAGAGGAGGGATTTGTTTCTTGCATTGCCAGAGTTACCTCCCCTACCCTTCAGAACTGCAAATCTGGATTTTTAATTAAAAAATCTCCCAATTTAAAATGTTGGATGGATTTCAACTATTTCTGAAGAAGTCTGAATAACTGAAAACCATGTTTATGGGCTGAATCTAGGCTACAGGCCACAGTGGGTGACTTCAGTTTTTGGTTAGCAGAGTTCCTTTTTAAAAATTTTATTTTATTAGTACATTTGCAGTGTATGCAGTTTACAATCATCTTGGGGAGCAGATACATGTACACACTACAGGTTGTTTCTCTAGTTTTAATCTCCTTCCCTTCTCCCTTCTCTAATTCTCCTCTGCTGACTTTCATTCTTGTAGATATTGTTAATCTTAGCTCATGTTATGGTATATAATGTTTATATCGATTGAGGTTATCAGGTTCCTGTACATGGAGTAACTTTATTCTACTTATTTCCCCTTGTCCTCATCTTTAGTCCTTCATCCTTGTTCCTTTTGACCACTTCATTATTTCAAGAGATCCACACCCTTGTTCCCTTCAATTCATTCTTTATTATTCTTTTTTAAAATACTTTGCCTCATTCAAGTAGAAGGTATATAGTATTTGTTTGTTTTGTCTCTGGTTTATTTCACTCAACACTATATTTTCTGGGTGCATCCATTTCCCTACAAATGTCTTAATTTTGTCATTATTTATAGACAAGTAATATTCCATTACATACAGATACCACACTTTATCCAATCATCTGTTGATGAGTATACAGGCTGTTTCCAGGATTTAGCTATTACCAATTGTGCCGCCATAAACATTGCTATGCATATATTGCTTAAGCTGTTTGGGGAAGATACCTAGCAGGGGGATAGCTGTGTCATATGGAATTTGTAATTTCAGGTCTATATGAAATCTCCATACTGATTTCCATAATGGTTGGACCAGTTTACATTCCCTCCAACGATGAAGAAGGGTTCTGTTTATACCACAGCCACTCCAGCATTTGTTATCATTTGATTTCTCAATGATTGCCATTCTTTCTGGAGTAAGACAAAATCTTAGTGTAGTTTTAATTTTCATTTCTCTAATAACCAGAGATGCTAAACGTTTTTTCATATATTTGTTGAGCATTTTTATTTCTTCCTCTGTGAAATGTCTGTTTATTTCTATTGTCCTTTTCTTGACTGGGTCTTTAATTTAAGGTATTTTAATTTTTTGATTTCTTTGCATATTCTACATATTAGTTCTCTGAGGAGTAGCTGACAAAATTTTTCCCCACTTTACAAATTGTCCCTTTATATTGCCAAGTGATTCTTTTGCTGTACAGAGTTTTTTAGTCTGATATAATCCCATTTGTTTATTCTTGCTGTTGTTTCTTGTTCAATTAAGGTTGTGTTTAGAAAATCCTTTTTTACTTCTATTTCTTCAAGTGTTTTACCTATTTTATCTTCTAGTAGGTTTAATGTTTATATCTTTGATCCAGTTTGATTTTAATTTAGTATATGGTGAGAGATAAGGGTCCAGTTTCAGTCTTCTGCAAACAGATCATCAGTTTTTCCAGCACTGCTTGTTGAATATATTACCTTTCCTTCAACACATGATTTTCACCCAAATGTGTCTGGGGATATTTTCGTATCATCTATTCTGTTCCAGTGATCCACATACCCGATTTTGTTCCAGTGTCATACTGTTTTTATTTTATTATTTTGTAAAATAGCTTGCATTCAGGTATTGCAAAGCCTCCTGCTTTGTTCATTGCCCCAAGTTGCTTTTGCTTTTCTGGGTCTCTTCCGGTTTTATACGAATTTAGGATTGTTTTTTCCAGATCTGTAAGTATGCTGTTGGTGTTTTGATTGCAACCGCATTGAATCCATAGTAAGTTTTTTGCAGGAGTGGCCATTTTCACAATATTTCTTCTGCCTCTCCAGTAATGGGACATCTTTCCATTTTCTGATGTCCTCTTTAATCTTTTTCAGAGTACTGTTGCTCTCTTTGTAGAGGTCTTTCACTTCCTTGGCTAGGTTAATTCCTAGATGTTTCATTTTTCTCGAAGTTACTGTGGGTGGCGTTGTCCTTATAATTTTCATGTCATCGAGTTCATTGTTGGCGTAAACAAATACCAATGATTTTTGTACGTTGATTTTGTATCCTAGCAGGGCCACTCTAGGTTTTTCCTGCCTCTGCCTGTTGTTGGTGGTTATGTCTAGTGCGGTCATTCTCCCCTCAAAGTGGGATACATTATAGTCTAAAGAAATGTTAAAATAAATCCAACATGCGCTTGCAAAACTCCCAGTGGTGGGGGTGATTACTCATTTGCAGGGTTTTCATGATTTATGTAAAAAGGTGGACGGATATAAAATTATTTATTGATTTTACCCACTTGTGCACAGCAAGGCTCTGTCATGAGGAGCTTTGCTGAGCTGGAGTTTTGTTTACCAACAGCTATATATGCATATACATATATATATTATATATGTAAATATATTATATATAATATATAACATATATATTATATATATATATAAAATATATATATATGTTGTATCTTTCAGGTCAAATTTGTCAACATGTCCATGATCCCGAAGCACTTTGGACTGAATGCCAGAGAAGAGTCTTACATGTTTAAAGAACTTGAGAAGGTTCGCCAGGAGACGAAAAGGGACTTCCTTCAATTCAAGCAGAAGCTGGCCTGCAGGCCGGCTCTGGAGGAGGAGAGCTCAGACCACTCCCTCCAGACCTCAGGCCTGGTGTGCCCACCGGAGAAGAGGCGCGTGCTGTTTGCTGCACCCGGAGGGGTCGCGGGGTCCGCTCAGACTGAGGGGCCCGCGACCGCCGCCGCCGCGCGCCTGCAGGGGGCGCTCCAAGGCGTCGTGCGCCCCCCGGCCGCCACCGGGAAGACCGGGTCGTTTTGCCCCCAGGACTTTTACTTGCGAAGCTCCGCGTTCCTACGGCACCGGTCCCAGAAGAAGCCACCAGCCATCGCCTCGCAGGCCGGCACGTCTCGACCCGTGGTGCTGCTGCCGCCGTCCAAGTCGCTGGTGAAGCCGAGAGCGCGCCCGGGTCCCGGGAGCCCTCGGGCCGGAGGGCGGGTTCTGGACGGGGCCCGCGGGCGGAGGGCGGGCCAGAGGGCAGCGCTGGTCCCCGAGGGCCACAAGGCCAAAGGCAGGAAGGCCAGCTCCGTCGCTAGCAAGGAGAGCGACGCAGAGGCGGGCAGCGGGCGGAGAGTGAGGATTCGCGCGGGCTTCGCGACCCGGGGCTCAGGCGGCTCGGCGCAAGCCGGGCCCGGGGCCGTCTCCAGGGCGGCGCGCGAGGGAGGCGCGGCCAGCGAGGCGCGGGAGGCCGCCCGGCAGGCGGTGCTGCGCACGCGCGCGGTCCCCAGGTCCATCCAGGAGATCATCGCCTCGCTGCAGTCCGAGGACCAGCTGGCCTCCGACCAGACCATCCGAGAGCTCATAGAGAGCGTCCTGGGCCAGAACTACGACATTAGAATGGAAGTAGGTGACCCAGAGGAGAGTAATGCTGCTTGAACAGGGCAAGTGTATGTGTGTGTGTGTGTGTGTGTGTGTGGGCGCATGTGCGTGTGTGTGTAATTTCATTTATATGTAATTTTTCAGGGGCTATGATGTGCTGTGACAGAAAACCCCGTGGTGTTATTGAACTTCTTTGTATTTTATTTGAATTTTCAATTTCTCTTAGGGAGAATGTGGCTTCTTTTCAAAATGGGACATTGAGGATATTCCAAAAACGGGTTCAAGGAACATTAGCGCAGGACCCACTAACCTTTCCTTTCAAAGACTGTAGTCATATAGTGTGGAAATAGCAGAACAGGCATTTTATGTGAAAAACTCACTTCCTCCCTCGTTTGGCCTTAGTTTGAATTATAGTGAAAGTGAATTTAGATCCTGAGATCAGTGTTATTACTATTAAGAACTTTAATTTGTAAGAATTCTATAATATTTTCAGCAGAAATAGTTCTCTTGAAACATTTCAAAAATGTGTTTTCTGGAGCTCCAGTGGCACAATCAGTTAGCATGCTGTACTTACACAAAACTGTATTTTCTGGACCTTTTCCAGTTAGACTTAGAAGTGCCTCTTACTGTGGGATAGACTTTATGTGCATTTTTGTCCCATCAACAACCACATCAGGTAGACAGATATCAACAAAAGTTTTGTTTTATATAGGGGGCCTTCTAACTCTAGCAAAGCTAAAGAATTGGCACGGTGTCCTACAGCTAATGCATGGCAGATGTGGGGTTCCACCCAGGCAGTCTCACCCCAAAGACTAACTTGGAATTATGCCCAGGAAAGTCTATTTGTTGGCTTTGATATGGCCCCCACAGGAAGCAAAGCCAGATAGGGTTGTATTTAGGTTTAAGATATTTTGTCCATTACTTTGGTGGGGACATTGAAAGGAAAAAGGCAACACGAGAGAAAGAAGGAGAGGTGAGGGAGAGGAAAAGAAGGGAAAGACTTTTTGAGACTAACAATGGGAATGACAGAGGGAAGAAGATTCTATTACTGTTCTTGGCTGTGGCTCCAGATCTCTTGTTAGAACACAGAATACCACTGCTGACATTATGTCTTTAAAATAGTTTCAGCTTCACAGTACATGCTTGGCTGTGATTTAAGGAATGCTATCACGAAAGGAAACAAAGATGCGTATGAGCCAGAGAGTCTGCAGTGTCGTCTTTGACTATGTTTGTGGGCAAGGTATTACACATATTGTGAATTAAGACTCTCATCTCTCCTCTGTTACTGAACAAAGTGAATTGGACTTTCTGGGCCACTTCAAACTGAGTATTTCTCATTAGATTTCTCCCAACCTAATTGAAAAAGGAACCAGGGATTCCATGAAAAGAGCCTACTGGAAGGATCCTTAGCAAAGAGACCTCAGTCCCCTAAGAATGGGCCTAACATATTATGGTATGGTTGAGGTACTTGACATGGACAGAGGTTGGTACTAGATAATTATCTCAGAAGTCCTATTGTATTTCATATGAGTGACTTGTAAGAAAGAAAACATTTCAAAGGACTCAAGTGGAACTATAGAGGTATGTGAAGGAGGAGTATCAAGTGAATAATGACTATTGGAACAGTCAATTTTATTCTTCTACCAGGAATATTTATTTTTCCTTTGTCTACTTTTTTTGGTGCTTCGGTTACTTGATTTAAAAAGGGGTGGTGTCAGTGGAGAGTTCAGATTTTCAACACTGGAAAGCAGTAAAGAGGTCATCCTTTTCACTCTTTGTGGCGTCACTGGAGACCACGTAGAGAACAGTAACAAAATATTCCTGTTCCTTCCAAGCAACATGGTGTCAGTCGAAGTCTAGTGGTGAACCAGAACTTTTTTCCACCCAGCAGTAACCACGCAGCCCCCACTTATGGTCCCAATAGAGGATGTGAAACTTGGACCTCTATCCTACCTGGCAGTAGTAATGCAAACCCGCCATTCCCTTGTTAGAGTAGTATCAGCGAAAGCCAGCTTAAATAAGATCTAAATTTGTATAATACCCCAAATGTCCAGGATTCAGTAGAAAGACCAAGAAAGAACAATTTAACTTAGAAGAAGAAAAGAAAATCAGGCTGGGGATGTTGATCAGGTGGATCAAGGTGGAACACTTGCCTAGCATGCACAAGGTCCTAAATTCAATACCTGGTAAGACAACAACAATAACCACAGCAACAACAGAGAGAGATGTTCTAAAATTACTGGACAAATATCATAAAGCATTACTCAAAATGCTTCAGCAAGCAATTATGAACATCTTTGAAACAAATGAAAAAATATAAAATGTGAACAAATTAGTAGAAAGTGTCAGAAGAACCAAAGGAAAGAATTCAAGCTGAAAAACGCAGTAACCAACATAAAAACTAGATGAATTCCAAGACCGAATGGAAAAGCTAGAGGGTATAATCAGTGAACTTGAAGGTAGAACAATATAATTTATTCAAGGTGAAAAATAGACCCTAGACTGAGAAAAAATTTCAGAGACCCAAGGAACTACAACAAAAGAAGAAAGAAGAAAAGCAAGGCATGACTTAAACAGCACTGAAAGAAATAATGACTAAAAACTTCTCAAATTTGGCATGAGACATAAACCTACTGATTTAAAGAGCTGAGTGAATCCAAAATCTAAAAAATTCATACTCAAACATATAACATTACACTTTTGAAAATTAAGGTAAAAAAAAAATCTTGAAAGTAGGGAAAGAAAAACAGTGTTATCTACAGTGAAAAATGGTTTGCGTAACTAAGAATTTCTCCTTAGAAATCATGCAGGTCAGAAGTAATTGACACGGCATTTTTCAAGTGTTGAAAAAAAAAATAACTATCCATTCAGAATTCTGTGTCCAGAGTTACCTCTCAAAAACTAAGGAGAAATCAATCAAGATATTCTTAGATGAAGGAAAATGAAAATAATTTGTCACATGAGGTTCTATTCCCTACTAGAACCTTAAGTAGGCGTTCAATCCCCTTCTGCAAAAGGAAACTCAAATGAAACACTGTAGATAAAAGTAGCATTTTAAAAAATGTTAAATAACCCATAAGAATTTAGGTAAAAGTAAATACAGAAAAAAAACCAAAAAGTAAAATATCAGACTTGAAGCCAATGTAACAGGAACAACATTAAGTATAAATGATCTAAATAAACAATTTAAAGACAGAGATCAGGCAGATGGATTAAAAACATGATTTATGTGTAGTCTGTAAGAAATTCCTTTCCAGGAAAAGGAAAAAGACATAAATTTGTATATATGTATATGTAAGATAGCTAAAATGACTATACTACTAAATGTATTAGTTATTGAAAAAGAACAGTTAATACTCATATGATTAGATCAATTTTACATGTCTATATCTGTTAATGTAAACAACCCTTTTGAAGATAACCATATGCAATACTGCAACCATTGTCAAATTCCTATCATCTTGTTTTGTAAACCTATAATGTTATTGTATTGGATTTTTTGTTATTTGTTTATCTCTTTTGCTTTTTGTCTTTCTTTTCTGTCTTTTTTTCTCTTAAATAGAAAAAATAAAAAAAGAAGAAAAAATAAGAAAAAGAAAGAATGAAAAAAAAAAGATGTTCTTTTCCAGTATGAAAATGTAGGCAAAAAAAGTATGAAAAATATATCATGCATGTATTAGTCAAGAGAAATTAGGAATGGCTATATTAATGTTAGATAAATTATACTTCAGAACCAAAAAATTACCTAAAGCACAAGAGACTTTCTAATATGATCAAAGGATCTAGTCATCAAGAAGTCAAAACAACTCTAAATGTGTTTTACCCAAGAGTAGAGCTATAAAATATGTGAAGTAAATACTGAAAGTACAAATATTCAAATCCAAATTAATAGTAAGACTCTAACATCCCTCTTTTCAACAATTGTTAAAAAACTAAGCTGAAGCTGGGTATGGTGATACATGCCTGTATTCTCAGAGCTCTGGGAAGCTGAGACAGGAAAATTACACTTTCTTTCTTAGCCTAGGCAACTTAGCAGCTTAGTGAGATCATCCCTATCTCAGAATTTAAAAAGGGTGGAGGATATCTAGGGATGTAACCCAGTGCAAAGGCTCTGGATTCAGTCTCCAGTATTGTAACAAACGAAAACCAGATATACAAAGGATACTCAAAGACACAGAAAAATGGCACATTAGCCATCAGGACCTAGACTACATTTTTACAATACTGATCCCAGGAATAGCAGAATAAAGATTTTTTTGTTCAGTGCCCCTGGATCATGTACTAAGATAGGCCAGGTAATGAATGATGAAGCTCAGTTAGTGTGAGAGAATTAAAATTATACTGCATTCTCTGACCAAAATATAATCAAACTAGAAATCAGAAACATAATGAGAAAAATTTCATACATCTAGAAACTAATATTATAATTCTGAATCATCTATTGATCAATTGGAAGTCTCAGAAATAGAAAGAATGCACTGAACTAAATTAAAATAAAAATACATTTCAAAATTTGTGGACTTCAGCTAAAATAAAATATATCACTAAATATATCCATTATGAAGGATGTAATGTATCAGATCAGTAATCTAAATTCCTAGCTAATGTTTTAATTACTAGATTGCTGAAATTAATAACAGGATGTATACTTTTAAGAAAAATAGATTTGGTCTTTGATTCTAGCAAGGCTTGTTGGAATTTTGACAGACAGGTTCCAAAATCTATATGAAAAGGCAAAAGAAGTAGAATAATGAAAATAACTTTCAAAAATAAGAATAAAGTGAAAGGCAGCAGCATACCTTATTTCAAGCTTTGTATAGGACCAGTGATCAAGATTTTGTGGTATTGGTGGATTAATGGAACAGAACAGAGAATACAGAAATTAATATATATAAATGTGCCCAACCAATTTGATACCAGGTGCAAAAAAAATAATTCAATAGATGATGGATGATCTTTTCAACAAATGGTACTGCCAAAAGTAGATATCCAAAGGGGGAAAAAGACCCAAAAAAGTCTACATAAATGTCAGACCTAAACCGGGTGTGGTGGTGCACGCCTTTAATCCCAGCACTTGGGAGGCTGGTGTAGGTGGAGCTTTGTGAGTTCAAGGCTGGCTTGGGCAACAACGTGAGCGCAAGGCCAGCCTGAACTACATAGTGCAACCCTGTCTCAAAAAACTAGGGCTGGGAGTTTGGCTCAGTGGCTTAAGCGCCTGCCTGGCAGGCATGAGGTTGTGAGTTTGATCCCCATATGCCACCAAAAAAAAAAAAAAAAAAAAAAAAAAAAAAAAAAAAAAAAAAAAAAAAAAAAAAAAAAAAAAAAAAAGATGTCAGGCCTACATAAAAAACCTGCTGAATCTAGGGCTAGCAAAGCATTCTTAGTCTTGATACAAAAGTATGACTTACAAGGGAAAGTTGGCTAATTGGATTTTATCAAAATCAAAATTTTTTGCTCCTTAAAAGACCCTGTTAAGACAAAAGAACAAACTGAAGACTGGGAAAAAATATTTGCAAATCACGTTTCCAGCAAAGCATTGTTATCTAGAATTTATGAAGAACTCTCAAAACTCAATAGTAAAATATCCAGTGAGAAAATGGGCAAAAGATGCAAACAGTTTACCAAAAAGACTATATGTATGGCAAATAAACATATAAAAAGAGGTTCAACACTGGAACATTAGGAAAATGCAAATTAAATCCATAATGAGATGTCACCACTTTAGGAAAATGCAAATTAAATCCATGATGTGATATCACCCTGTATTTATCAGAATGCCTAAAATAAAAAATAGTAGCAATATTAATTGCTAGGAAGGATCCAGAGATATTAGATCATTCACACATTGTTGGTAGGAGTATAAAATGATACAGCAACTCTGGAAAACAGTTTGGCAGTTTCTGAAACAAAGCATATTAGTGCAATGTGATGTAGTAATGGAACTCTGGAGTAGTACAAGGTAATAACATATATTAATGCAAATAGCTGAGACAAGTGTTCATAGCATCTGTATTAGTAATAATGCAAAACCAGAAACAACCCATGTATCTTACAAGAGAACAATAAGAAGGAACAGACTTTTGATTACAGCAAAAGTTGGGCTGAATCTCCAAAGAATTCTAGTGATGCAAAAAGAGAGGCAATCTCCAAATGGTAGATACTGTATGATATCATGTATATGTTATTATTTAAATGATAAAATTACAGAAATGGATACCAGATTTGTGGATGCCAGGAGTTAAGGGTGAACTTTTGGTGGAGGAAGGTGAATGGGGCATGTGTGTGGTCTTAAAAAGACAACATTAAAAATCTTTGTGGTGTTGGAATTTTTTTATCCTTATTTTGCTGGTGTTGATATCCTTGATCTGATGTATTTTAATTTTGTATAATTTTATCATTGAAAAACTAAGTATACTGTACATGATCTTATTCTCTGTCTCTATCTCTGTCTCTTTCTCTGTCTTTGTCTCTCTTTCTCTCTGTCTGTCTGACAAGGATCTCAAACTAGTGAGGTCAAATGATCTTTCTTCTTGAGTCTGAGGATCTGGGGCCACAGGCAGGCACTTTCATACTGAGATGAAGCATTTTCTGGGTTATTTTTTTTACAGGTGAAAAAAATCTACAATTGCCTCAGAATGAAACCTTGCTTAAACATGTTAGCAGATTGTGTGTGTGTGTGTGTGTGTGTGTGTGTGTGTGTGTGTGTGTGGTGCTGGGGATCAAATCTAGGGATTTACATATGATCAACATCCCTAAATGTTAGCAGATGTTAGCTACCATTCCAAAAATGTTAGCAGGGTCTTTTAAAAATATATGCTTTTTTTTTTTTTAAAAAACAAGTTGTAAGAAGATACACAAAAGAAATAATAATGAAAGTTGATCTCTAACCTTCAAGTCTGACATGTGAAATCCTCTGAAATAGATTTTGGATTTTGGGTTTATATTTTCAAGTTAGGAATACTACATTAATAGTTTATGCAAATATTGTGGAAAAAAGGCTTCCAAAATCTGAAACATCTGGTCTCAAATATTTTGGACTAAAATACTCTACCTATGCTCTCCTTAACTTTCCAGACTTTACTTGTTGTTTATTCTTTATGTTTATCTCAATTCTTAGTACAAATGTGTACACATACAAAAGGTATTTTTCTTTATAAAATAAAAGCAGTTGGCAACTTTTTGACATGTCATGAACATACATCAATATATATAACATATAATATATTCTTTCCAAGAGTTGTAGATTGTTTATAGTGCTTAAGGATTTTTTCAAGTCTGCTTTTCAAATTTCAGATTTCCTTATTTTAGGAATAAATCTGTGGTCACTACAGGTATAAATCAGAGAACTCATGATCTGGATAAGCAATCTATTGCTTGAATCATACTAGTATAATTGATAGGGACTAGTTTGCATAATTTTTCTATTTAAAATAACAGGCAAATATATTACATTTTGTGCATTACTTTACTATCCTCATAGACATAACAGCTCTTGCTAGTACAAATGAAGTAATGAATAAATTCTTTAATTATTGCCAAATCAATTTACAGTTTTTTCCTGTGAAATTTAAAAATCTCTCACATGACATTTGGATGCTTTCAGTAAATACAGAATATTTAAATATTTTTCATTTCTTTAAAGTAAAGTTAAATTTGTATTAATTCTTATGGGAAAATTTCCATTCTTTTAGTTTGTTTTATTGTAGCCATGATTTTGTGTTTTGAACTCATGACCTTGTGCTTGCTAGGCAGGCACTTGAGTCACTGAGCTAAGCTCCTGGCCATGTAGCCATGATTTTGAAGTAAGCTAGACGTTCTTTCAAAACAAACTTATTCTTTGTTGGAAAAAATACAATTTATTTTTCATAAGAATTAAAAAAATTGGAATATAGTTAGTTGAAAAGTTAAATACTAATTTATTGCAGGATTCAGATATACTTTTTTTTTTAGTACAGATGCTATCTAGGAATGATTATTTTCCTTCCACTTGCTTGTGTAATTTTTTTTTTTTTTTTTTGGCAGCACTGGGAATCAAACCCAGGGCCTCATGCATGCTACATAAATGCTCACCTATTAAGCTGTATCCCAGACTTCTATAATTAAGCTGTTTAATTTAGAATATAGAAGACAAAATCCTGGTGCATCTGAATCTTGAAAGTGACTCATTTTCATACATACTAAAGTTTAAGCAAGATTTGCACATGCGAGATGAAGTGAGAAATTTTAAAAATGTTATTAAAAATAATAGTTTTTGCTGGATATTTCAGATACAATTATTTGCATAATTAGGATAAAAATATCTTCACCCTACTCTGTGGACTGTTACTTAACACATAGTTCAATTGCCTTTGTTTTGTAGCATGGACCTTTTTTTAATGCTTTTAAAAGTTAAGGATTGATCTAAGTCCTTTGAGTTTTCTGGAATAGGGTGTGAAATGGACACTGGCTGGTAAGCTGGGTAGTTAAAAATCTTACACTAACACCACCTTAACATTGTAGAGTGTCGGTCTACCTTGTAATCACTTCAGTTCATGATTTTCCTTTATTCTGGTTTAAACTAGAGGAAAGAAGTTATGCAATTTAAAACAGGTGTTTAACATACAAAGTTGGTAGCAGGTCTCAGAATAATATGGCTACCTTCACAGCACTTTGAATCAACTAAGTATCCCAGTTAGGTTACACATTGACTTACTGTACCTGAGAAGTGGTTTATTTTTTATTACTGAAAAGTACAGTATTTGGTTGTGATTGAGTTAGCCATTCTATAGCTATAAAGAGCCTGAAGCTAGGCAGATGTATTTTTTACAGTGTTTGTTTTAAAGCAGAATAAGTAAACATGTGGGTTTTGAGGATGGGTAGATAAACAGTTTTGACAATAAAATGAAAATCTTGAGAACTAGCCAACCACAATCATGTTTAAGCATCTCTTATCCCAAATGAAAACAGTTGAATAGTCTATTCAGCACCTTTCCTAGTTGTGTTTTGTATATGTCTCATTTTAGGAGGAATATTATTTTATGAGGACCTGATTTTCTTAGTCTGTTGCAAAGTGTGCTGAACCTTGGTCTCACCATAGTGGTGAAGTAAGACAAAATTAGCCATATTTATTTGCTGTGTGAGTTTTTGTGATCAGATTAGGAAAATATTTAAATCATTAGCCTATTGCATTGAAACAAAACGTATCTTCTTGTTTAATAAATTTTTCTGACATTTTACCACTTTTTTTTCTCATATGGAAAAGAGCTTTCAGTTCTGTGCATAAATTTCCATGTAGTGTTTCCTTCCTCTCATTTTTTCACTAAAATAGTGTTTTTTAATAGAGGTAATCGGATTTTTAAATATATATTTTATACATACATGTCTGTATAACACATATAGTAAATACATATATGCGTATGTATTTATCTACTAAACTTTATATCGTAGGTAAAACTGAGACCCAGTGAAGGCCAATAAATTTTGCAAGGCCATGCAGCTAATTAACATAGTCGAAACTGGGACTATTTTTAGTTCTTCTGACATCCAGAATTGCTTGTATTATATCGTATTATTGGCACTTTCCTTATTCTCCTTTCCCCCATATTTCCATCCTTTTCTCCCTCACTACCTTGAGATCTAGAACCTAAATATGCAAAATTACTTCTCATAGTGACCTTTCTGCTCTAAGATTTCTGCATTAGTGGGAAGACCATTGCACACTTCTGTGTTGGATTGGCTTTTTGTAGGTGGCTTCTGAGTCTAGCACACCTGAGCCTGGGGAAAGTCAACAGAAACCAAGGATTTGCTCACAGAGCCTTGTAGTGTTGGTAAAGATGGTCAGTAAGGGATGGCACTAAGGCTGGAATCTAAGATGCCTTGTTTTTTTAATCAAAACAAAAGGGTACAGCTGGAACAAATGACAGTGAATACATTAGAAGTTGGTTATATGATCACTAGTCTACTACAATTGAAGCACCACTAATTATTCAACTTAGACTAGTGTTACTATGAATACATTTAACTGTCATCGCTCATGCAAACAAAAGCAAAGTAACAGACTGACCCATTTTTACTTAATCATATTAACTTTATTTTTATTTTTTGTGGAACTCTGCACTCTTCTCAAGGTGAATACTGAAGTACCTTCTCTTCTTGGCCTAATGGGGGTAGTTTATGAGCCCTTGTCTTTTCTGGGGAAGAGCTACTTTGATATACTTGAAATCTTATTACCTGTAGTGAGTTAGAGCCTTGTTGAGAATTCTTAACTTGAGAAAATGGAATGTGTCATTGACCAAAAGCCAAGAGGAAGTCAGTGCTTGAATATTGCTATGGTAGCCTTAGAGGATTGCCATGATCATTTGGTCAACTGTAACTGGGTATACTGGTCAGCAGATTTATGTCATCTTGGCAATAAATAAAATTCTGTGCATCCACCACCCATTCCTTACATTTTAAAGAAGTAGTCTATCTTTTCTTTAGACCTCAGATTAATATAATCAATAAAATTCCTATCCTTTTCTTGGATTACTACAAATTTATTTTGCACACAGGAGTAGATTATCATAAAGCCAGACCTCATCATTTCAGCCAAATTTCCCAAGTACATCTTGTCTCAAGCTCTTCATCTCCTAATCATTGGAAATAGGATTCTGAAGAAATGAAACATTGAGACAGCTGAGACACTTCATTGTTCTGCTTTCATTATGCTGTTGAGATCTGCCTTATTGCACAATCTTTGGCAATCAGTTATTACTTGGAAAGTGATTATTAAACAGTTTACTGAATAATGAGTTTTTATGCATGACTGTTCTGTTTCTCTTTAGGGTTAAGTGAAAAGGATTATTAAATATCCATTTACAATGGAATCTGTGAAAATGCTAAATGGAATGCATAATTCATATAGACTGTCACTAGTACAAGGTCAAATCAGTTTAACCAAGTATCAAGTTACAAGGAAATAGGGAATAAGTGGCAGTCCTAGTAGAACTAGTTCTAGTTAGTTAATGTTGAAAATAATCAGTAAAACTAAAGTCATAAGCAAGGTGGACGTTTATTTCTCTTGTGTGAAAAAGGGTCATGTGAAAAGTTAACGTAGAATGGATGTGGTATTCATCAGGTCCAGGAATCCAAAATCCTGCCACCTAATGGTTCCACTGAGTTGATCCTCATTCTTAAGGTCATCTCAAGGTCCTGCATGGCTACTCGGGCTGTGACATCAGCGTTCTCCCCAGCAGAAAGGGATTAAATAAGAAAAATACATGCCTGAGGTTGTCTGGTACTTTAATTCATACTTAACTAGCCTGAGTTTAGTCACATGACCACATCTAGCTGCAAAATAGGATTAAAAATGAAATCACTCTCCTGGGAAGCCATGTGCCAAAGTTCATGTTCTATCATTATTGTAGGGAGTAGAAGAGATATTGGGGCAGTTTATGGCATAGTCTCTGTGGGTGAAGCACTTCCACAGAGGTTTATTGAGCACCTGTGCTGTTTAGCAGTTTACTAGGCACTAAGAATAGAAAGATTTTGTATGTGGCAGTTTTTACCTTTAAGGAGTTACTAAACATAATAAGGATATTTCCAGACAATGGAAACCAGTGGAGAAAGTCTTAGTGTAGAGTTAGAATGACTCAGGTTGGGATCCTTGATTTTCAGGTTATTTTAATTTTTAAATTTTTTTTTATTTTTAAAAAAGCAAAACAGAAAAAGGATAGAAATGATACAGAATTTCAAAAAAAGTAGGGAATTAACATTAGTTAATATATTGCATATTGTTGTCTTAGAAGTTTTTGTTCAGGTTATAAAATCTAGGCACAAAAATGATCAATCAAACAATTGACAGCACAAACTATTCTTTTTGATTAACAGAGATTAGTAGTATAGTTATCTATCTAGCATACATATGCACACATACATTTATATGTGTTTACTAACATACATATAATCTTTTGCTTTCTTCCTTTTTTCCTTTCCTCTATCCTAGTTGTTCTGTCCTTTTGAGCACTTTCTTTCCCTTTCATTATTACAATATCTTTCAAATTTTTCATTGTTACAAATCTTTCAGATTTTTATTCTTTATTATTTTTTATACTAGGGAAACAATATGATATTTATAAATGTGAGCTTGATTTATTTCACTTAGGAGTATGGTTTCAAGTTGCCTCCATTTACCTATAAAAGCCTCAAGATTATCTTTTGTTATAGCTGAGTAATATTCCATCATATAAAAATAGCACATCTTTTTTATTCATTCTGCAGTTGATGAGCATTTTGGTTGTTTCCAAGATTTAGCTATTACAAATTGTGCTGTTATGAATGTGGGTGCACATATATCACTGTGGCATGACATTTTCAATTTTTCTGGGAAAGTACCAGAAGGGGAATAGCTGGATTAAATGGAATTTCCAATCCTAGTTTTTTGAGGAATCTCCACACTGATTTCCACAGTGGTTGCACTAGTCTACAATCCCACCAGTAGTGGAGACCTGTTTCTTTCCCCCTGCAACCCCGCCAACATTTGGTATCAGTTGATTTCTTGATGGCAGCTATTCTTTCTGGAGTGAGATGGAATCTCAGTGTTGTTTTAATTTGCATTTCTCAAATGACCAGTGATGTTGAGCATGTCTTCATGCATTTATTTGCCATTTATGTTTCTTCCTGAGAAGTGCGTGTTCATCTCAGTTGCCCATTTTTGGATTGGGTCTTTGAATTTGGGGGTCTGATGTTTTTCAATTCTTTTATGTTCTAGATGTAAGTCCTTTGTCTGAGGGACTGCTGGCTAAAATTCATTCCCATTCTGTGGGGTTTCTCTTTACTCTGTTAGTGATTTCTTTTGAAGTACAAAAGCTTTTTAATAAGAAGAGATCCCAGTTGTTGATCTTCCTGTGTGGTTTGCATTTTGTTCATGAACACTTTGTCTACACCTGTGTCTTCAAGATTTCTGCCTACCTTGTCTCTCAGAAGATTTAATGTTTCTGTTTTAATATTTAGATCTTTGACACATTTTGACTCTAGTTTAGTGCATGGTGATAAACATGAGTCTAGTTTTAGTCTTCAACATGTGGAAAGCCAATTTTTCAAGCACCATTTATTAAAGAGAGTATCTTTCTTCTAGTGAACATGATTAGCCCCTTTGTTGAACATAAGGTGGCTAAGTGTCTTTTGTAGGTCTGTCTGCATTTTCTAATCTGTTCCATTGATCCTCAGGTCTGTTTTTTGCCAGTACCATGCTGATTTTATCACTGTAGCTTTGTAGTATAATTTCAGGTCAGGGGATTGTGGTGCCTCCTGCCTTGCCTTTGTTGCCCAGGCTTGCCTTTGCTATTCTAAGTCTCCTTTGTTTCCAAATGAATTTTAGGAATGTCTTTTCTAAATCTGTAAGGTATATTAATGAGGTTTTGATCAGAATTGCATTAAATCTGTATAATGGTTTTGGGAATATGGCCATTTTCACAATGTTCGTTCTTCCTAACCAAGAGCAAGGGATAGATATCTTTCCATTTTCTGACATCCTCTTCAATCTCCTTTTTTACAATACTACAGTTTTCAATGTATAGGTATTTTACATCCTTTATTAGGTTGAATCCTAAATATTTCATTGTTTTGGATGCTATTGTGAAAGGTGTCATTTCCATAATTTTTCTCTCAGTAAGTTTGTTGTTTGTGTGCAGGAATGCTTATTGATTTTTGAATGTTGATTTTGTATCCAGCTACATTGCTGAATTTACTTATTAACTTTAGTAGTCTTTCAATAGAGTTTTTGGGATCGTCTATGTAGAGTATCATGTCATCTGCAAATAGTGATAATTTAACTTTTTCCTTTCCTATCTTTCTTCCTTTTATTTCTTTCTCTTGTCTAATTGCTCGGCTAATGTTTCCAGAACTGTGTTGAATAGAAGTGGTCATAGTGGACATCCTTGTCTTGTTCCTGATTTTAGAGTGAAAGCTTTCAGTTTTTGTCCATTTAGTATAATGTTGGCTGTTGGTTTGACATAGATGGCTTTTATCAGGTTGAGGTAGAGACCATCTATTCCAAGTTTCTGTTGGGTTTTTATCATGAACAAGCATTGGACTTTATCAGAAGATTTTTCTGCATCTATCGAGATGAGCATGTGATTTTTGTCTTTAGCTCTGTTGATGTGGTGTATTACATTTATTGATTTGAATATGTTAAACCATCTCTGCATTCCTGAAATAAATCCCATTTGGTCATGATGTATAATCTTCTTGATGATTTACTGCTTTCTATTTGCCAGTTTTTTATTGAGAATTTTTGCATCGATGTTCATTAGGGAGATTGGTCTATAGTTCTCCTTTTTGGTTGGGTCTTTCTCTGGTTTTGGTATTAGGGTAATACTTGCCTCCAGGAATGAGTTAGGAAGAATTGCTTCCCTTTTGAGGAGTATTGGCATTAAATCTTCTCTAAATTTCTTATAGAATTCAGCTGTGAATCCATCAGGACCTGGGCTTTTCTTTGTTGGTAAGTTTTTAATCACATTTTCAATTTCAGTAGATGATATTGGGTTATATCTTCTTGATTCAGCTTTGGTAATTCATACATTTCGAGGAATTTGTCCATTTCCTTTATGTTTTCCACCCTGTGTGAGCAAAGATTTTCAAAATAGGTATTCATGATCTTCTGAATTTCCATTAGATCTTCAGTGATTTCACCCTTTTTATTCCTTATTGCATGAATTTGACTTTTTTCTTTTTTTTTCTTGAAAGGGTTGGTGTATTGGGTAGTGCTGTGTACCCCTAAGTCCTCATATACTTTTGATGGGGCTGAGTTATTGGTTTGTTATTGGTTTGTTTTCTGGCGTGGGGATTGGCAATGTGAGTGCTGCACCCACCCAGGGGTGGAGCCAAGGTACAGTGTAAAGGAGGCGGGTCTTCCCCTCCCTGCTTCTGCCTTCTCTCTCATCAGCACGCTTGCAGCTTGCGACCGCCGTGAACTGCAACCCCGCCATACCACGCTGCCTTGGAGCCATTTAAGTATGGACTGAAACTCCCAAGAAACTGTAAGAAATAAACCTTTCCTTCCCTAATTTTGAGCATCAGGTATTTTGTCTTGGCAACGAGTAAAAAGTAACTAAGACAGTTGGCTAGAGGTTTATCAATTTTGTTTATTCTCTCAAAGAACCAGCTTTTTGATTTGTTATTTTTTTGTATTGTTTTCTTAGTCTCAATTGCATTAATTTCTGCTCAGATATTTATAATTCCCTCCATTCTTTTGCTTTGGGTTTGTCATGCTCTTCTTTGTCCTGTTGTTTGAGGTTTAGCATTCAGTTGTTTGTTTGTGCTTGTTTTGTTTTCCTGATGTGACAATTCATTACTATATATTTCCCTCTTAGGGCCACTTTCATTGTGTCCCACAGGTTTTGGTATGTTGTATCTGAATTTTCATTGAATTTTAGGTATTGTTTAATTTCTTCTTTAATTTCACCTGTAACCCATTGTTTGTTCAAGAGGTTTTTACTCAATTTGCATGTGTTTATGTGTGTTTTACAGTTTCTTTTGCCATTAATTTCCAATTTCAGTGCACTGTGAACAGATAATATGCATGGGATAATTTCAATCCCTTTACATTTACTTAAGGATGTTCTATGAACTAATATGTGGTCTATTTTAGAGAAATGTCCCATGTGCAGCTGAGAAGAATGTGTATCCTGATGTGGTTGAGTGGAAAACCCTGTAAACACCTACTAAGTCCATTTGTTCACAGGTTTGATTCAGTTCTGTTATTTCTTTGCTGATTTTTTTTTTTGTCAGTACCGGGCATCAAACTCACAACCTCGCACCTGTCAAGCAGGCACTTAAGCCACTGAGCCAAACTCCGGGCCCTATTTTTTTTTTTGAGGCAGGGTCGCACTATGTAGTTCAGGCCGGCCTTGCTCATGTTGTAGCCCAAGCTGGCCTTGAACTCACAACGTTCCTCCTACCTCAGCCTCCTGAGTGCTGGGATTAAAGGCGTGCACCACCATGCCTGGCTGTTTGCTGATTTTTTGTCTAGTTGATCTATCTTTTTGTGACAGTGGAGTATTAAGGACCTCTATTACAATTGTGTTATTGTGTATTTGGTTTTTCATGTCTATTACTATTTTTCTTATATAGTTGGGTGCTTCTATAGTTTTTGCTTATTTATTTATGATTGTTGGCTCTTCCTCTTGAATTTTTCCCCTAACAAGTATGTAGTGACCTTCTTTATCTCTTTTGATCAGTGTTGGTTTGAAGTTCACTTGGTCTGCAAATAGACTAGCTACCCCTGCTTTTTTCTGGGCTCCCGTTGCATGGAATATTGTTTTCCATCTTTTGACTTTTAATCTAAGAGTTTCCCTTTGAGTCAGATGTGTTTCCTGTATGCAGCATGTTGTTGGATCCTGTTTCTTTTTTTTCTCTTATTTTTTTTATTTTAAAAAAGCAAAATAGAAAAAAAGGTAGAAGCAATACAGAATTTCAAAAAAACAGTAAGAAATCAATACTAGTTAACATATTACATATTGTTATCTTAGAAATAGTTGTTCAAATTGCAAAATCTAGGCTTTAAAAAAATCAGACAGTCAAACAATGACAGCACAAACTATTCTTTGTAATGAACTAGCAGAGAATTAGTAATATAGTTATCTATCTTGCATACTTATACATACATACAGTTATATGTATTTTGAGCACTTTCTTTCCCTTTCCTTATTGCAGTATCAATTGTACATTTTGGATCTTATTACTCTTTCAGTTTTTTTGTTATAATAATTATAATAGTAATAATAATAATAATAAAATTTAAAAAATGAATCCTGTTTCTTGACCCATTTTGTCAACCTATTTCTTTTAATTGGTTAATTGATGGCATTTACAGTGATGGATATAACTGCTATATACTGGCTCAACTTTGTCATGTTATTTCCCTGTTGCTGGTTTCCTGCTTTTCCCCCTTGTTTAACTGCTTGTGTCTGGTGGTTTCTTTCTGTTATTTTTCTGGAAATTGTAGTCATTTTTTCTCTCTCTAGTATGTCTTTCAGTACTCTTTCTAGGGTTGGTTTGGTAGACATGTATTTCTTCAGTTGTTCTTTGTCATGGAAGTATCTTATTTCTCCATTAATTTTCAAAGAAAGTTTTGCAGGATACATCAATCTGGGTTGAAAGTTGTTTTGTTTCAGGGCTTGGAACACCTCACTCCAAGCTTGTCTTGGTTTGAGGGTTTGTGCTGAGAAGTCTGCCATGATTCTAATAGGCTTTCCTTGATAGGTGAGTTGTGTCTTTTCTGTAACAGCTTTTAGTACCGTTTTTATGCTGAATTTCTGGGCTCTTAATTATTATATGTCTGGGCGTAGATTTATTTTGGTTCTGACTGTTTGGTGTTCTGTATGGCTCACTTATCTGTATATCAGATTCTTTTCCCATGTTTGGGAAATTTTCTGCTGTTACTCTGTGAATAGTTTTCCTATGACATTTGCATTGAGCTCTGCATCTTCATTGATGCCTGTTAGTCTTATATTGTTTCTCTTTGCATCATCTTGAAGCTGTTGAATTGTCACTTCATGCTGCCTTGTTATTTCTAGAAGTTCTTTCCTTTTACAGTCACTAGCTGTGATCCTGTCGGCTCCAGGTCCAAGGAGTGAGGAGGTGGGCAGGGCTGATGATCGTGGTGGCCCCTAGGTCCTGGAGTGAGCTCAGATTGTTTTTTTAATCGTTGATGCTTCAAATTAGTATTCTTATTTGTGCCATAGTATTGGTAATACTATCTACACAGTATTGTGAGGATAAAATAGTTGTAATACATGTTAAATATACTGTATTATTTTTGAAGACTCTTAGAACACACTACATCCTAGTAAGTTTGTTGAAATACATTCCCACCAGTAGTGAGTACCAGTCTGCTTCCCTATATGTGCATCAGTTTTGAGCATTATTAATTAAGCCTTTGAATCTTTGCTAATTTGAAAACTCAGTAGTTTTCAGTATTCCTCGGTTGTGGAAATGTTTATCAAATGAAGCCTACAGTGAAAGTTCAGTATCTCAAATATGTAATAGCATGTGTGCAGCATTTCAATCAGGAATGTGGGGCTAGGGACCACTGCACTGTACAATCCAGACTCCCACTAGCACACTTTTTGGTCTTTAAAATATTTTCTTATTAATTAAGTGTTCTTAGATGGCTAGTGTATCTGGTGTTTGCTCATGCTGGGAAACAGAACAAATGAAATTACTACTTTCCCAAGAAATCTAGAGGGAGGAGACAAGAGGGTAAACAAATAAATGTTCTCTGGGAAGTAGTACCATCCCTGCTGAGAATCTCTGATGTGAGATTCCTGCTCATGGTAAGAACTTTGGGTATCACTCTGAGTGACACAGAAAAATATTGGAGGGTTTTGAGTAGGGGCATGACATTATCTGATCTTGTTTTAAAAGGATCATCTCACTACTATGTGAAAAACAGATTATAGGTGGAAACTGGAGAAGGAAGGAAGAGATATTACCTATTGCAATAACTAACACAGGTGAGACTTGATGACTTGAGCCAAGTATGGATGGAGATGGTGGTAGAGAATGATATCAGAAGCACTCTGATTTAGTGTATATGGTGAAGGTTCTTTATTCTTTGGATATGGAGGAAGAGAACTTGGGGGAAGAGCAGAGGAAAAGGAGAGGGATTTGTGAAGGATAACTCCATGACTTTTTGTGTATAGCTAAGCTAACTGATAGAGTTTCCATTTGATCAAAGGCAGGAGAGGTTTTAGGGCTAATTTTGGACATATTAAGTTTGAGTCTCTAATATACTTCCAAGTAGAGATGTCAAACAGGTCATTAGTTATAATTCTAGGGTTCAAGTGAAAGGTTAGTTTGGGCTGGACAGATTGAGAATCATCAGTGGTCTGTTGGTATTTGAATTCTTGAAACTTGAAGAAGTAACCAAAAAGATGATTATGGATATAAAAAGATATCTAAAAACTGAGAGTCAAGAGGCTCAAAAAAGAGGTAGAATGAACTGAAGAAACTGATGAGAGCCTGGTACAGGAGGAAAGCCAGGAAAATGTGAAATGTGTACAGTGTCTTCAAAATCAAATGAAGAAAGTATTTTAGGAAGGATGCAATAGCTGTCTCAAATGCTGCTAAGGCAAGAAAGATGACAACTAAAACGTTTAACCATGGCATTACAACTACAATATTTATGCATACATGCATACATTTAGTCATCTTACAGCTTTTACTGCTCTTGTGAAAGATATATTTTCTATTTACATTTTTCAATGGTTTATTGACACAGTGATTTTAATACATTGATCATGTATTCAGTAACCTCTTGAACTGTCTTATATGTTTTAGCAGTTTGCCTATACAATATTTTGTTTCATTAAATGAGTGTTTAATAAATGTGGTGATAGTGGGCATTCTTGATTGATTCTTGGCTTTAAATCAAAGGCTTTTAAATCAAACTCTAGTTCTACTATTAAGTATAATGTTTACTGTAGTTTTTTTGTAAGGGGTACTGGGAATCAAGCACAAGACTTTATACTTGCCAGGCAGGTATTGTGCCACTGAGCTAAGTTCCCAGCCCCCTACTATAGCTTTTTGATAGATTTTTAAAAATAGTTTCTCATCTTTTTTCAGCTTGCTGAGAATTTTTATCATGAATAAGTTCTGAAGTTTACAGATAAACTGTTTTCTATAATCTGTTAGTTTGCTATATTATTCAATACGAATTCTCTTTGAATTCTGGGAAAAATGTTTTTGGTTGTTACAGGGCATTTTTATGTGCTGATGATTTCTGTTAGGGATTTGTGTTTGCATTCATAAGTGACATTGGTGTATGCTTTCTTTTTCTTGTTCTACCTTGGTCCGTATTTGATATTGTTTGCATTAGCTTCATAATTGGATGCTTGCTTTCTTTCCCTCTTTTCCAAAAATAATTTCTGGAAGAGGAGGACTATGTTATTCCCTAGAAACTTTGGTAATTATCACTTGGCGTGTTGTCTGGGCTGATGTCTTAGGTAAAAAGAATGTTTAAAAAAGTATTGTCTCAATTTTTAAAATGTTATTGACTTATTCAGACTTTCAGTTCCTTCCTTCCCTCTCAGGTCAATTTTGTGACTCTTAGTTGCAGACAATTCTTTTTATCCAATTTCCTTACATTTCTTGCCATGAAGTTATTGTTAGATTATTTCTCCTCATTCTGTGCCTGCCTTTTTAAATTTTATACTTGTGGTGTTAGTCTCAGCATGTAAGTGAGTAAAAATGTTACTCTCAAAATACTATCGTGTAAGAACTCTATTAATTTCTCTAAAACTGGTGCTAGCCTCTGTTTGAAAAAATTTCATTCTATCAGGATCACAGAAGCTTGGTCTCAGGCAGTTTGGGAATCTGCCTCCCTATTCCTGAAATGCATACAGAATTTCTTAGCTCTACCACAGCCTGCATCTCTTTGAAAATATTCATACTTCCCTTTGATGGTCCACTGAGGTCTTCCAAACACTTTGAGTCCACACAGGTCTCTTCTGAGTTACCTGTTTTTCCTTTCTAAGGCTCTTGAACTCCATGGTTTCCTATTCATGTTTGCCATCCTTGGATTCGTAGAAGGCATTTTGCTGCTCTTAAACCATGTTGGAGCCTGGTGAACTCTAAGATTATATGATACTGTATCTACTTTAACACTACACGTGGCCATGTCTTCTCTGGAATCTTGCAGCTGCTTGGATTCTTCATTGGAAGTGATCCAATGCCATTTCTGTTCTGTGTCCCTATTGAACACATTTTTCTCTGGGAGCTGAGTTCAAGCCCTTATAAGAGGGTTTCAGCAGCATGTGTGTTTTCATCAGCTTGTGAACTTCCTCTGGCCTGGGAATTCTGTTATTTTCTACTGTTTTCTCCAAACCAATTGTCATTGTTATTCTGTTTTTCTTCTTTCATCAAGTTCCCAGGTTTCTGAAACTTGAAATCCAGAAAGAGGTTCTTATTTTTATCACTTTAAGCTCTGTGATGGGTCCTTTGACCTGAGGCTGTAGGCCCATAATGGTCTAACTGGATAGAGGGAGAATCTTGGTGTATAAGTGCAAGGGAAACATCAGCAGATACTTCACAGCTCTCTAGTTTCTTCATTATAAAGATGAAAAGCTGAATCTCAGAGAAGTAGCTGATTTGCTCAGACAACATAGGTTAGTGGTAGAACAGAGCCCAAATTGCAGATACTCTACTACTTTTGTATTTTTTATTGAATAGGTTCAGAATTTGAAACTCCAGAATTTAGACTCAACAACGTAGTACAATATATTTTAACTAGATTTAAAAATACATTATAAGACCTTCTGGAAAGATGGTAGAGTGGTGAGCAGCAAAGAAAGACCCTCTCCAAGATTTGGTATCCAGACACTGGAATATAGCAATGTGAAGAAGGAAAGAAGGAGGGAAGCAGGTCCCTGGGACCCAGGAAGGATTTGAAGGGAGAACTGAAGCCCATGGGGAGAGCGAGGAGAGAAATTCCAATGAATAAGAAGGAGGTGGCAGGTGGTGCTTTCTCCCTGAGCCTGGCTCACTGTGTAGAAGGATTGGTTTGAACCTGTAGAAACACAGTGACATTGTTATTCTGTTTTTCTTCTTTCATCAAGTTCCCAGGTTTCTGAAACTTGAAATCCAGAAAGAGGTTCTTATTTTTATCACTTCAAGCTCTGTGGTGGGTCCTTTGACCTGAGGCTGTAGGCCCATAATGGTCTAACTGGATAGAGGGAGAATCTTGGTGTATAAGTGCAAGGGAAACATCAGAAGATACTTCAAAGCTTCACCAGAATTTAGATTCAACAACGTAGTACGATATATTTTAACTAGATTTAAAACTACATTATAAGTGACCCCAGAGGCCTCCATGGTTGGTGGTGACTCCAAAGGCCTCCATGGAGAAACATCTCAGCAGAATGGAGTAGTGGATGCAGTGGACTGTAGTGGATGGAGAGTTATTTGGGTTCAGATATCCTGTAGGAGAGGAAGATTGGTGGGAGCTATTTTGGAGAAGGGCCAATTGAGCTCGGAACTCAAAGCAACTGCTGGCTCCATCTAGTGGCTCCCAGTATTGAGGTCAAGGATCTGAGTTCAAACCAACAGGAACATGAATCTAACTCAGCAGGAGGTGTATGGACTGCTGCAAGCTGCATGGGTCTAGTTCTAGCTTCACAGCCAGAAATCAGCCTGAACTTTGGTGAAAATAAAGGTGAAGACTTGCTGGGATTATCCACTGTCCCACTGTAAAACTGAAGCTGCTTTGATAGATAAATCAACTCAAATCTGGACTCTCTGCCCATATTGTCTACTAGTGACAGCAGAGACAGACCTTGAAGTGGAAATTTTTCTTCTTTTTTTTCTCTTTTTTTGTTTTGTTTTGTCTTTATTGTTTGTTCTTACTTTATATGTGTTAACATCATTTCTAGTTCTTTGCTGTTGTTATGTTCTATTCTTTTTAATTCTTCCTTCTTTCTTTTCCTCCTGTCTTCTTCATCAGTTTTCGAAAGTTTGTGTGATCTTCCTTTGTCCTCCAGCCTTGCTTCTAATCTCTTCCTTCTCTTCTATGTCTCTTATTTTTTCCCCATAACGCCTTTTAAATTTTCTCCCCTGAGGGTAAAATTGCCATATAGAAGGCTTATTTACTGCATACAGTTTTCTGGTTCATTTTAGATTTTGTTACATAACCACAGATGTAGTTCATATGGTTAAAGGTGGCAAATTAATAGTTACCTCAGTTTGTCATTTTTCCAGGCTATGTTTGATGCTATTATTATTGTTGATTATACTACTTTAGCCAGAGTGACATAATCATTCTAACCCTTTGTTCTTCTTCTTGTGCAAAGACTGAGAATGCCTAAGAGTCATAAAAATCTGATAGACCAAAAGAACCAGTGACTGGGGCAAGTAGGCAGTAACTTCTCATCCCCAATAAATTGAAGAGGCAGGGTTTTGCAACAAACTCAAAACCCAAAAGCCAGCTATAACTGGAAGGCACCTCTGATAAGTAGTCATTTCCTAAGGGTTCTAAGTCCTAGCAGTAAAGTCACTCACCACAGGTAATTTACGAGCATCAACCCAGGAATTAAGGTAAAAATAAAAAAAATGGAAAATGAGAAAATTCTTAAACAAGATGCAACCCCAGACTTCCAGCTCACTAACGGTCAACCTAGGGGACAGCGAGGTGTCAACAGTTTCAAAGTCACCACTTGGACTCTCTGAAGTGGCAACAATGGAAGTAGCAAAGCAGATGAATGAGGCGCTAGAGAAAAAAAATCAAACCAGAGATAATTTCTCAGATAACTACAAAGATCATGACCATAATGAAAGACTTGGTTAGTGACTCTAGAGCAGATGCAGATTAGAAGATGCAGAAACAACTCCAGAGATACTTAGTCATCGTATCTTTGACAAAGGAGCCAAATATCTTTACTGGAAGAAAGATAGCCTCTGGAAAAACTGGCTTTCCACATGCCAAAGATTAAAACTAGACCATACCTTTCACCATGCACTAAACTAAAATTGAAATGGAGGCATAGCTGTGGGGCCGAGCTTGCGGACAGAACCAGGGTCCGGTCCGCATCATGCGCGGTGCCCAGCATAGCTCTCTGGGACCAGGAGGCCTTGGCCCCCACCCAGTAAAGGAGGAGGCTCCACCTGCACGCCCCTGGAGGCCGCCCTTCCTTGCTGCGCACGGGACCCAGCCTACTGGGTCCCGCAATCCTGCACGCCACAAGAATCAGGGGAAGGCCAGCCAGCTGCACAGGACACAGAGCTACATAGATTCCAGAAGAAAATGACAAAACGAAAGACCAAGTCTCAGTCCCCCAGCCCACAAAGAACAAACCCAAGAGATACTGAAATGGAAGACAGTGGGAGTCACACAAATGGACTTTCTGAAATGATAGAAAATGCAATAAAGAAACAGCTTGATGAAGCTATAGAGAAAATCAAATCAGAAATATTCTCTCAGCTAAAAAATGAAATGAGAATCATTATTAAAGAAATGTTG
>RJWM01024104.1:0-31187 GCA_004363535.1 Dasyprocta punctata | reverse complement strand
TGCTGTCACCCTCTGCATCCACTCCAGGGCGGAGGGTCCGACGTTTGCGCCAAAGCAGCATTTGGGTGACACAGCTGGGAAGGGATGGATCCATGGCTGGGTCCCAGGCGGGCAACACCAGCAAGTGGGAGTTGACTGGGCTCTTGGGACAGTAGCTTTTGCGATGGTTCTTTATCACATGGTCTCAAATCTCTATCATACCTCTGTGGGTGTGAGGCATGCATGTGTTAAACAGGGGTAAGAAGTAGAGGATTGGAGTGACCGAGTGGCAGCTGCCTGCAGCCCCACCCATGGGCAGCAGAGACAAGATTCAGGCCTCCCAAGGCTCAGACCCCTTGTCCACTGCCACAAGAGTGTTACCGCACCCAGAGGCTCGCTCCTCGGTGCAGCCAAGTAGCTGGGGCTCTCGAGGCTCATCTCCACGGAGATGACGGTGCTCTCAGTGGCTCTGAACTTCCCTGAACTGTTGTGCAGCCAGAGCTTCAAGCAGACAATTGCTGCACCCCCACATGGGGCCCTGGGGGTGGCCTGGAAGCTCTGGCTTCTGATATCACACAGGCAGCGCCAAAAGCAAGAGCCTGCTCCTGACACATCACCACCCACGGCCCCAGAGCTCCTGGGAAGAGCCTTCAGAATGGGCTCATTGTCCCTTAAATGGACAACGTCCTCTGAAGCCAGGTTCACACATCCCAGGCTGAACTGCTCACTGCCAGGTGTGCAGCTGCTACCACACACTTGTCCACTAGGAAAGCAGCTCTGCTTCCAAATCACGCTGCATCGGGCAGGACCCACCTCTGGGGGAACAGCTGTGGGGTGTCCCATCATCCACACAGCCATGTCACGTCTCCAGGGATCCTACACTGGTGCCAGATTCCCATCAAATTGCCCAAGATGTGCTTGGATAGGAATTGTTGTTGGAGTGAGTTTGGGAGAAGAAAGACGGTGACGGAGGGAAGCAAGATCCACCCAGGCTTTTCAGACCGGAGAGGAAAAGCGCGAAGTAGTGCCAGCTGTCAGATCCCTCCGCTAGGGGACTGGGCTGGTGGGAGGAAGATGGGAAGAGACGGGGCCAAGCTGGGGGAGGGAGGGTGGTCCCCAGCTGGAGAGCCCGAGGAGCTCCACAGCTGTGCGCCTCCATGAGGCCCTGGGGAGGTTGCTAAGCACAGATCCAGCTGTAGGTGCCGTTGCTTTATTGTTCCTGTATTTGGACCATGCAGCCAGCAATCCTGACCTCACCCCTGGCCTGGACAGACATCTGTCTGTCCCACAGGCACAGCCGCCCTTGAGGGGGAAGAGTTGCCCCAGCTTCACAGATGAGCTCAGGCAGCCTGATCTATGGGACTGTTGCTCACAAATATGCATCCACCACCCCATTGTCTGCAGGGAGGAAAGTATTTCACCGCCACAGCGATGCGGCCTTGGCCACGGGTGTGCTTTGGCGGATGCATGTGAGCAGATGTGATACGTGTACAGGCCACCACTGTGCTTGAGCCGTGGAATGGCTCCTACGCAGTGAAATCTGCCATCTGAAGGCTTCCCCTGGTGGCTGCAGCCCAGACCCCAGAACAAAACACATGCTTCAGATCGGAGTTGAACCCAAGGAGAGCCTAGGTTGCTGGATCACAAACTGCAGCAGCTCTGTCTCCTCTAACCAGTGACACCGCAGGCAGCATGCAGACATGAACACGAGGATAGATAATAAACCTGGAGCTGTTTGTTATGCAGCACAGCTGTGCAACAGCTAGCGAGGGAGAAAGGATATGGGATTCACTGACATCGAGGAGAACTTTGATTCAAGCATTCAGATTTTCCTATCACTCAATCCCAGGTTCTTTGAGCTACACCTGTAGTGTAAGCCCCATGGGGGTAAGGAACAGGATAAATTTGGGGACTGGTGACCTCTGCAGTGGAGCTGGGTACTGAAGCTTACTGGTGGTAGAGGACAAAGAGGAACATTATACAGGACATTCTGCAGAAGAAGGGGTTGTTGACAAATTTCCCTAGATTTAGGTTTCCAGATGTTTTTCCACATGAACTTTTTTGACTCAATCTTCCAGGTTAAAAAAAAAAAACCCACGCAAATTCATATGCTTCATTTCTGAACTTAAACATTTTGATATGCAGTTCCCCTTGACTGAAACTTGGCAGAAATATGTATTTTCCTTTTTTGTTGTTGTTTTAGAAATATGTACTTTCAACATTGTAAAATCCACAAGCTTCAATGTAAAATAATAGATTACAGAAATAGGAAAAATATAAAATGTGGTTATCACTTGAAATCTATCTGACCTGCGTCCAGGAGTTAGGACTGACCAGGTGCAAGACCCAGACCCTCTTCATGGGACCCTGTGTGCCATGGCGTAGAGCAGGAAGACAGGCCAAGTTAGGGGGCTGAGGAGAGTTAGAGCACTTATTATGCTGGTGTTCAGCATGAATTAACTTGCATTTGCATTTCCACCCATACGATATAAACTCTTTTGTTCATGATATGAGTTACGAAAATAATTATCGTATTTCCATGGTAGGAAAAGAGATGTCATTAGTTTCTTTTCTTTTCTTTCTTTTTTTTTTCTTTTGATCCGGGAATCAAACTCAGGACCTCATGTTGGCCAGGCAGGCAATGTGCCACTGAGTTCTACCCAGCTATGCCCCCCCCCGATCACCTTTAACTTCTACTTTGATTTCTTTTTCATTCAGTCAAGCAGTGAATGTGATATGTACATATTTTCAAACATCCTATAAATTTAAAAAGAACTTTTGCACCTAAAAGAGAAATTTAAAACTAGCTCTTGGACTCTACAATTTCTAGATTTCTACCATCAGGTGGCAGCTCTTTGGCGAGGATGAATGATGTCTGACTAGTTAGTGGGTGTCCATATGTGACAGCGCTGGTCTGGGTGTGTTACATACGCAGCCGTGGGCCCTGGTCACAACTCATGGGGCCCACTGGATGATACAGATTTGCAGAGGAGGCTCAAAGACAGACAGCTACTATCCCAAAGCCATGCCTGGTGAGCTCAGCGTGTCTGGCTCTAGACCCCACGTGTCTTGCGTCTGCAGACCACTTCTGCCACGCATTCTCCTCCTCACAAAGTCCAGGAGTCCACAGACATCGTGACCTCCAGCAGGGACCGGGATCTTGCTCTGGACAGGCAGGTGACAAGCACCCCCACACTCAGACCACCTCTCCCACGCCCATCCTGGACTCCATCCACTTCGTGCCTGTCCTTGCTTTGCTTATGTTTGGGGGCTTTGGGGTCATGCATTACCTTCTATAATGGAGGAACATAGGGAGATTTGCTTGGCTTTTATTTCCTTTGGATCACACTAACGCTTCGGTTTTAGAGAAGGGAAGCCCATGGGTAAGGAAATTGAGCAATAGTCATGGAAGGTTGGAGATTTATTTTTTTCCCTCTCAGCTTGCTTTTCATCAGGAGAATTACTCACGATTTAGCAACATTCTCATAAAACATAGTTTAAAATTAACTGTTTCAACCTCAGGAGAGATGCGCAGTATTTCTCAGCATGATGCCAATGTCAACAGCAGCTCTGCTGAGTCACCAATGAGTTGGCAAAGACCGACAACCAGAAACATAAATGAGCAACTTAGCATTTTATCTAACAGCTCCTGACACCGCTCCTTTGTTAGTCACAGAGTTAGAATTTACAGTCACTCAAGCTAATAGCTTAGAGACCGTTCTTGATTATTCTTTCTTCTCCATCTGTGACATCCAGGACACTGGACTGGACTGTAGGTCAAGCTCCGGAATCTCATCCTCTTCACCCCCATGGTTGCCAAGGCTACCTCTGTGGTCCATGTTTCCCAGGATCCATGGAAGTGCGGTCACTTCTCCCTGGGTAAGTGACTAACTGGAACATGGGTCAAAGTTTTGCTAGAACATGAGGCTCTAACAGACCCTGCACTCACAATCCCAGCATGCAGGGTCCCCCTCCATGTTCTCCATCTTTTGTACTGCAGAGTCCAACTCAGGCTGTAACCCCGCGCATGGCCTGCAGAATCATGCAGACACTCACAAAACTTCCTCCCCACACCAGCCTGGCCTCCGCGGGTGCACGGCCAGGACAGCTGTGCAAGTGCACATCTGCATTCCTGCTGAGGGGCCTCCATGCCCAGCCTCTTTGTTGGGGGCATCAGCTATCTTCAGTCTGACTTATACTTCTTCACCTCTAGAGTTTTGCTACCTCTCTCATCCTGGTCCTTGGGTCCGTAAAGAGGCAAGGCCTTTGGTTCAGGACCCTCTTGCCCTGCACCCGTCTAACCCCACCCAGGGGCTTCCCAGGGAGCTGGCACACCTTTCTGCCTGCTGTTTGCACCACTGGGTCAGGAATGGCTACTGTCAAAATAACCCCCCAAAGTCTCATATGTTGGGAAGGTTGGGTCATGGGGCACTGTGGAAAGTGGGGCATGGCTGGAAGTGGGCTGCAGGAGCGTGACTTGGAAGCGTATCTTCTTATCCCTGGCTCCTCCCTTCTCTATCTGCTTCATAGCTCCCAAGAGTGAGTAGCTTTCCTCTACTATGCCCTTCCGCCATACATTTATGCCTTGGAGCCAGCTAACCATGGACTGAACCCACTGGGAACTGTGAGCCAAATTAAACCTTCCTCCTCTAAGTTGTGGGTGTGGGTATTCTGACTGAGCAATGGAAAAGTGACTAAGACAGTTACTTTCTGTTTGGCTTGTTGCCCTAACTGACCATCTAGGCACCTGGCAGCTTCACATGCATAGGACCCACACTTAGAATGAAACTCAAACTCTGGGCATGCAAAGCCCCTGCCTGACTTGAAGGAATCACTGCTGCTTCTTCCCCATATCCAGGACCTTTCAGAGGAGCCTTGGTGGTAGCACCAAAGCAGCCATCTGCTGTCTCCAGTAAGTCCTGATTTTAATTCCCTGTCCTTGTGCACTAATTAAATCCCCCCCCCAACTGGAGTGGGAGCACCATGCATGCAGGTGTCTGCGGCCTTTGCTGCCCATCATGGGCATCAGGTAACACATAGCACCCAGGCCCCACACTGTTGGATGGGCACTGCTCCGACTTCTCATCACTGGGTCTATCAGGGCTGCACTTGGCCTCTTCCCCAGGGTGGGCTGGGTTAGATAAGGAACAGATCCTGAAGCTCCAAGTGCCATGCCTGGAAGGACTGCACAACTCACCCAGTGGCAATGCGTCTTATCTGCCAGTGAGACAAGGGAGGGCCAAAGGAGCTGCATGGCTTTTCACAAAGCACGCAGGCAAGGACGAGATGTACTTAGCACCATTCTCTCTCTAAGTAGCATGGAGGTTCTGAGAGCGCAGGACTTTGGTTCTCTTTGGAGTTACTTCCCTGGGGGTCTAGAACAATGCCTAGCCTCCTCCAGGTACTCCACAAACACTTGGAGACAATGGAGAAAAGCCTGTCACCACCAGCACCATGAGTCTCTGAGGTCCAAGAGGAAACTGGAAACTCATTTACCACCCAAACACCCGGGATCGGAAGTCCCGCACTCCAGTGTGTCCACCTGGCCGCTGGGTGCCCTTCCACTCCCTGCCACCCGTGAAGCCCACAGCCCTCTTCTCCCCTGAGCTTGGGGCAGCTTCAGTCTGAAGCAGACTTGGTGAGGACCCCACCCAGCTTCCCTCAGGACCCTCTTACCCGTTCCCCACCCCTCACCACACAACACAGACCGGGAGGGTCGGCTCAGCTGGGGAGGATGTGGAGAACTGAGCTGACTTCAGGGTCCCATGGGCCCCGTGAGCATCTTTGCAGGCAGCCTGGGCCCAGCTTCCTTCCCACAGAGCAGCAAACACTGCCAAGGAGGCAGCCAGAACCTGGACTCCCCAGGAGGACCGGTCCAGCCTGCACTGGGGGAGCGCGGCCCCACTGCAGCTTCAGCAGCACAAGTTGCTGGGAAGCTCCGTGGTCTGTGCAAGCCTCAAAGACTGTCCCGCCCCAGGCACATTTGGCCCAGGGCTATAAAATTAACTTTTCAATGCCACCTCAGCTATTCCACTTCGTACTGATCCAAATTAATCCAGCCAAGCCTGAGACCACCATTTTTAAGCGTTCAGTTCTTTGTAGGAAAAAAGGCATCATGAAGCCCTCTCCGCCTCTCCCCCTCCAGCTCTCTTGGGACTGTGGAAACCCCACTGGGGGCCTGTCTGGCTCCAGCTGGCCCTTCTGCGTGGGTGCCCCAGAGCCAGGAGCTGTGTGTGGGTGGGAGGCCTCCAGGCTGAGTCACAGAATTTGCTTCTCTTGGTCACAGACGTTTGGCTATTGTCACTGCCCCTGGAGTGAGTCACCATGCGAATCCCACGGCTGCCTTGGTACCCCAGGGCTCTGAAGGTCCAAGCAGCCAAGACATTTGTTCCTAATCTTTTGCCCACCTCCTACTCTGCAAGTGACGGGAACTTCCCGCTGAGGACTGTGACCACAAGCTAGGAACTGCTGACCTAAGGACCAACTATTTTTGCTTTTGAAGATTCTCAATGAGGAAAATGGAAGTGTTTATCTTGTTGGCATAGGAGTTGAGGAGTCCGATGGGGACATCGTGGGTCATTCCATTAACTCTGGGAATCAAATAATACGTTCTCAGGCCCATTACCAAAGGCTCCCAGGCAATTTAACTCCAGCAGAAGGGACAAAGAGTACTCGTCAAGTTCTCAGGACAGGCGGAAGTGAGCAGACAGTTGGCTCGGACATCTCTATCTTTGGGGCAACAGGAAACCGCCTTCTGTGAGTCCGGGGATTGGCCTCAGAGAGGAAGCCCCACTTGCAGACCGGTCACCTCCCATCCCCACCTGCCCGTCCCGGCCCCGCCCCTGTGTAAGGTGCAGGAAGATCAGCCACGCCGCTCCGCTCCCGGCCGCGGTCTGAAACCCTCCCGCGCTGGGTCTCACCTCGCACCCCTGCCCTCCGTTGTCACTGTGGGGCAGAAAGAGTGGATGAGTCGTCCTGCGGTGTGGAACCTGAGAGTGACAGCGGCCCTGGACCTCGGCGGCTCCTCCAGGCAGCATCGACCCAGCTCATCCTGCTGCAGGTGTTGATGCTGTTCGGCCAGCAGGGTCCTGGGCAGACAGGTCCAAGGAGGTCTCGGGGCCACCTGATGCTTCCACTTCCTGGCTCCGAGGCCTGGGGCCAGAGGGAGGATGGGCAGCATCTTCTGGAAGGGGCTGCAGAGGAAGCAAAGCCAGCGACTTCCTCTTCCGGAGGCCGCATCCCAGTCACCACTCCCGCTCCTTCAGCACCGAGGGCCGGCCCAGCCCTCCCCTTCATCTCAGCTCACTTCCCTGTGTCCCCCTCCCAGGGCTGCGTGAGGGACGTTCCCTTAGGATCTCTGTCGCTCAGCTTGCTCACCGGGGCTCAGGACGGCCCCAAGCATCGTGTCACTCGTGTCCCCACAGGTGAGGGTGGAGACACTGGGGAAGCGCTCCCACCTCCCATCTCCATTGAGAAGGAACCGGGATTTTGGTGCCCACAGGGAGACCCCGAACCCACATACTGGATTCCTGGGTGAGTAGAGGGGAGTCCTGCAGCATGGAGCCCCGCAGAGGCCTGGACCCCTTAGGGAGGAAGATTCCGACCCCACTCAGTTTCCGCCCGTCTGAGCTCTCCGTCTCTGACGCTGCCTTCGTTTTTTGTCCCAGGTTGCCTTCTTTTTTGCTGCCTACATGTAGGCGATTTCCCCAGCTCCACCTAAGCCCCTACTTTGTCTGATCCCTGTTAGTATCCTGTAGTTTCTACCACTAACCACTACCTACCTGGTGCTTACAGTAATACACACTTACTCCCTTACCATTTTGGAGGCCAGAAGTCAGAAATAGTATCTGTAGGCTCAAATCCAGGTGTCAGCAGGGCCATGGTTGCCCTAGACACCAAGGGGGTGGGAATGGAGATCTGTTCTTAAGTCCCTCAGCTTCCGGTGGCTCTAGACGGTCTTTGGCTTGTGACTGCCTCCCTCTGATCTCTGTCCCCAGGGCCACAGGGCTTCTGTGAGTCAGGTCTTCTGCCTCCCTTTTATAGGGAAGCAACTGCACTCAGGGTCCCCTGTGTAACCCAGGAGGACTGCTCTGTCTCAGAGTCCCTGACTCAGTCACAGCTGCACAGGCCCCTGTGGGATGGGGTAGGGAGAGGCATGGGAAGTCACAGTCGTGGGTCCCGGGGGCCGGGAGGTGGCTGTCTCTGGAGATGAATGTTCCTTGGTTTATCTCACTCCCCATGTGCAACTCATTCTTGGCCTTTACCCCGAGCTGCAGAATTCATTTCTCAAATGCTGCCCCCACCCAGGGCAGGACAGCAGGGTCCAGCCCTGCCACACACCGTGCCCTCGGCACAGGTTGGACTGGTGTCCCGAACCCCGGTGTCACAGCGGCTCCAGAGGTCCAGGCGAGGTCCTGCTCAGGGAGGAGGCCTGGCCTCCGCAGAAGCACTGGGGACATCTGGTACCTCCACAGGGCCTGCATCCCCCCCTTCCTGAGTTTGTTTTTTCAGTGGCTGTCACAGGCCCCTCCAGGGGGCTGGAAGGGTCTGTGGGCTGTGTCACGTCTGGGTCTCCGTGGGGTGGGCTTTGATCCGAGGCCTCGGACCCTGGCGTGGAGGAGAGGGACAGGGAGGAGTCACTGCATCATCATGAAGATGCAGGCCCTCCCGGCGGTGCCCGGCACGGGTGTGTGCTGCAGGACCCCTTTGGAAAATGCCGGGGAGCACTTGGCCTGGAGCTTCCGAGCTCTGAGGGGCCTGGGACGGGGCCTGGGCACAGCTGGGGCTGGGAGAAGGCGCGTTTGCTGTGACCCCTCCTCCTCCATGACTCCTGGGAGCTGCGCCTGAGGAGACCACAGCTGTTCTGGACAGCACCGGGGACAGATCTGAGCTCACGTAGCAAAGGCCAAGCCAGGGAAGCCGCCTATCGCCACATGGTGTTGTTTAGTGGCAGTCTCGCTCCTTTCACTCCCTAAACTGTACAGTGCTAATTTCTTTCTGCTGCCTGTTGAACTCACTAGAATCTTTCCTTCAGGAAGTGGGACATGCTCACTGTGCAGCCTCATTCTGAAGGATCCTTAAAGTGTATATGAACGTGACCAAACGCTTCCGGTCGGACTACGCCTATCCCTGAGTTCCAAATCCTCAATCATCCTGGCTGAGCCCAGTGTCACCTATGAGCTCCTCGCAGGAAAGCCCCCTGGCCATCATGGGCCAAGGTGACCTGCCACATTCCTCTTGGGCTAGAAATACAATTCTGTGTCTATATTAAAAATCAAAGAGTGTTCCCTCCAACTCTGGGCAATGTAGTGACTTAGAGGCCCTGTCTCAAAATGAAAACTAAAAAATGGCTTGGGATGTGACTCAGAGAGAAGGCCCCAGTACCAAAAAGAAGAGAAAAAAGAAAAAAGAAAAAGAAAAATGGCATGCAAAATCCTGTTTCTTTTTTAATAAAATGTGTGCACATGCTCTCATCAAAGTGTGATTTGTAGTCCAGAAGCACACTGGAATGATGCGGCCCCCTGGGCTTGGGCACCAGGAACGAGGCGGGAAAATGGGCAGCATCACTGCTGGATGGAACCGACTCGCTTGGTGGTGTTAGGAGTACGACGGCTGGGCCAGACCCATGCTCAGCACACAGGAGGAGGTGACGGCCCCCCAGATCCAAATAAAACAGACAGAAAACTTTCAAATTGCTTGCAAAACTACTCCTTACAAAGGCTTAAGTATTCCCTCTGTTCTAGGCTTTCTTCTGGGGAGGAGAGGCGAGGTCATCTCACTCATCCAATTACACGCAATGGATACTGTAGCATCCCGTTGACCTTGTAATAAACACCGCAGGTTGTTATGGAACGCGTCGGGAGCAAGGCGGATCCCAGCACTGTGCGGGAGAGCGTGGGCGCTGCCTCTCTCACCTGAAAGCAAAGGGGAGCAGGAGGGGAAGAGGCCTGAGTAGCGATGCTACCTGGGCGACCCCAGGGCGGGGCAAGCGCTGCCCTTTGGATCTTCCTGGCAGTGTCTGGAGCACATCTTATCCTTCATAAAATTCCTGCATCATCTCCCCACCCCACCCCGGCATCCGTAAGGTTCCTTCCTCCCCACACGGACATGTTGTGCCTCACACACATATCAGGTTCCTAACACTGATTAAAGTTCTCAGGTCAGACTGCAAAGGAAGTTCTGAGCTGAGCGAGTTTGCCGGCACGGGGCACAGGAGTCCTGCGAGTATCACGGGCAGGGAGGAGCGTGGTGGCTCCTGGTGGCCCATGGGTGCTGTGTGTGACATGCTGCCCAGAGACTCTGCTCTGCTCGCAGACACTTGAACCTGCTTCTGTGCCGTGCTTGGCTGCTTCCCACGCCGGGCAAACCCTGCGGGCTTCGCGTGTGGCTTCAGTGTCATCCTTTGTGGATGATCCCACGGCAGGAAGGGACCAGTTCTCCTAAGAAGCCACAGCTGAACAGAGAGAGGGAATGGTGTTGAGGAGGCCAGTGAAATTCGCGTGCGCACCCCGCAGGGCTCCCACCACCCCCACCCCACCTTCCCGAGCCATCTCAGTAGGAGCCGACTGAGCCCTCCCACCACCTTGCCCCTCTGCAAACAAATTGGAGTCTCCTTTCTTTCTGTAAGTAGTAATCGTGTTCTACAAGCACATGGCTTTGATTAGTGGTCACACACATATTCCAAACCTAATGTCATCCATGGCTTTTGATTTTATTTTCCCATCTATGGGACTGGAAAAATGTTCATGTCCTGCCCAGAGAGGGTCTGTCTCTTGTTATTCTTGGGTGGCATGACAGAGCTGGTGAGGGGGTGGCAGGGAGCCATCTTTCTGCTGCTGCCTCTCAGGCCACTGGGCTGCCACTGGCCCCTCTTTCTTCGGGGTCCCACTTCCTCCTGCCAAACACCCTCATCTGCTGCCTCTGCAGGGCTGTGTCCCTATGGAGAAAAGCTGCGCACAGTCCCTTCGCAAGAAGTTGGGGTCCATGTGCTGAGACCATGGGCAGCCAGGAGGGTCAGGGCCACAGGACAGTGAGGGAGGGCATTCCGACAAACAAATGGCAGAGGCCAGACCCTCTGTACCAAGGGACATTGGGTGGGACAATTCTCAGCGCACCCTTTGACCTTGCGAGGATCACCAGGCTGGACCAGGCATCCTTTGATTGCTGCTGTGTTTGGATGTAGAATGGTTCCCAAGGCCCATGTGGTCAAGGCCTGGTGGGTGGGAGGTGGTGGACACTTTAGGGGCTAGGATTGTGTTCTTGAAGAGGATCGTGGGACAGTAGCTCTTTCCTCTCCCATTCATTGCTCCCACCGCATGTTCCAGCTGTTATATTACCTTGTCACAAAGCTGAGAGCGACGAGCCCCATTTATTGAAAAGGTCCAACAGAACCTTTTCTCTTTATGCACTGATTGTGGAGTATTTTGATACAGTGAAGGAGAGCTGACTGACAGCAGAGTATACTCAGGGAGGCCCTCTGAGTGTTGAGACGATTCTTCCCAAAGAAGGGCAGGTGATCCTCATCATCACTTTTGACCCTCTTTTCCCTGACTTCAACTAAGTCGTTAAATGCAGTCCACTTTCTCTGAGAGGAACAATAAAACTGTAACTTCTCAGGGGAAGGGACATATTTTTAGAATTGGGATGTAGTAGAACAGAGGCTGGAGCAGACACAGGAGCAGTGAGGAGGGACAGAAGGTTCTCCGCAGGGTGATACTCAGGACAAGCTGAGGAAGGAGAATTTGGCCTCTACACTAGAGTACGTGGACACTGGGTTCTGGGGCAGCTGTGGGAGCTACGCCAGGATGGCCAGAGCGGTGCGTCTCAATCTGTGGACATGCAGCCTGTGAGTAATTAGAATCGTGTGCTGATTCAAACCTGTAGCGGGTCAGAGCGATCAGATCCAAATGCTGGTAAGTGAAGGGCGTGCAGGGCTGTCACACTTTCCCACGTGGTCAAGCAGTGCGCTTGGTCCCACACTGAGTGCTCCAGCTCGGTCCTCTTCACTGGGAAAGTGCTGTGCGTGTGAGGCTGGGGGTACCACTGAGCTGGGCACTGAGGTCCAGACAGGGCAGTGGGTGAGCACAGCCACCCAACTCTCCAGGGAACAGACCTGCCCCTACTCCTTTGTGTTCTCAAATAATCGCTCTTTGCTTAGAACAGCATCATTGTTATTGCATTCTTGATATGCCCTTCCCTTCTCTAACTCACCCTGAAACCTGCTCCAAGGAGCCTTCAAACTTGAGCCCAAAGGCCGCAGAGAGACATGGGGTCTGGTCATCTTCGTGCAAGTGGGGCCACTCTAGGGAGATGCCATTGACTGACAGCTAAAACCGCTTGTTCATGGCCACCAGCATGGGCTGCTCTGCCCACAACTGGATTCCAAAGTTGTCATCATTCTCTCAACAGACATTTAATGAGTGCTGGCTATGTGTTGGGGGCCATTCCTGATCCCAGGGTGGTCCTTTATTGGAGGGGTAGAGAAACAAAAAAATAAGTCACTAAATTGTGAATAGAAAATGCTATGTGGGAAAAATAAAGTAGGGAAAGGAACTGTGAAGGTTTGGAGTGAGAAGAATGAAAGGTCTTGGGTGAGGATGTGGAGGAAGTAAGAAGGCCTTCTCCTGCAAACATAGCTGAGAAAAGCACAAAGTAGGCAGAAAGGATGGGCGGTGCGGAGACTCTCAGGTCGGACTGAGTCTGGCTGCATCTACACAAAGGAGCGGGCTGGCGTGGCGGAAGAGACTGACCAGGAATCAGGGGGATGGAGACGCTCTCACGCCAACCGCTTGGGTAAGAAGCACAGCCACGGCGCAGAGTGGCTGGGAGACGAGGTCCCCTAACCTCGGCCATACCCATTCCCATGAGAGATCTTCAGGCCTTTATATTTTCTGGGGTCGCCTCCCCTACCCCCTATTCCTTAATACTAACTTTAAAATGTATTTCCCAAGGCACATGTTATTCTTGCTTTATAAAACAAACCCCCCGAACTCAAACAGATTGAATAATTTGCATGAATGACAGGAGGTAAAAGAGGGCTTTGAGTTTTGATCAATATGTCATCTTTCCAGCCCACCAGCCTCCTCTTATTCTGAAGGTCACACCCAGCAAGCAAAAGACAAGTTCCAAAATACACCATAAAAAGAAAGCAAGCCCGGGGTCCCAAGGGCAGAGGTCTTTCCAGTCCTTGCTGACTGAGATGAAACAATGACAAATTTGATATGTGTGTGTCAAAAAAGACTTTGATGCAGGAATGACATAAACCAGAATCAGAAAGACATATGTAGAATCTGAAAACATAAAATGAAAATAAAGGAGATGACGTGAACATGGAAGGAGGAGTATTAGAGACGAGGAAGGGAGTGAGGGAGGTGGGGGGGTAAGGAGGGTCATGAGGGGAGCGAACATGGTCTCAGTGAGGATGTTAGAAATACGCACAAATCCACCAAAGTGAAACTCATCCATCTGTGTCACTAATATACTCTAGCAAAAAGGTCTCAGAAAAAAATGGGGCCCTGAGAAGCAAGGCAGGATATCGACTCCTTACTCCTGTTCAGCATTGCATTAGAGATGTTCTCCATCATAATAAGGCAAGAAAAATTATAAAAAGGTGTAAAGATGGAGGAGGAAGAGATGAGTCACACAAGTAGAAGAGCTTCTTCAGGAGAGTTCTAAGAGTGGTTGGGGACTGGGGGACCCCCTGTGAACTTGCAAGAGGTATCCTGTTAGGGCTCGTGTCTAGCTATCCCCCAAAGCCTCACGCAGTAATAGGTGGGGCTTTTTCAGAGGTGAATGTATCTAGAGTGTGAGCTAGGATCAGGGGCACTAGGATTAAAGGAGTGAGCGCTACCACCTTAAGTGGCCTGGATAAGATAAAAGGGATAGAATGAGCTGTGGATAGAAAGGTTGTCCCTTGCTTGTTGCTTTGCTATCTTCTGCCTGCTGTGAACTGTTTCTTCTCTGCCATGCCACCCTGCCATGTGCCACTCTGCCTTGGAGCCAGCTCTACAAACTCTGAACTAAATAAACCATTCTTCCTTTAACTTTGGGTGTTGGGTATTTTGTCTCAGCAAGGAGAAAAGTAACTAAGACTTACCCACACCCTCCAGTACTAGACCTGCACACAGCTGACTGAACTCCTTCCTGTGTGAGGAGCCCGAGGTCACGGTGCTGCTTCCTGCAGTCACGAACAAGTCAAACCTGACACCTCCCACTGCTTACCGGATACTCTTAGTCACTCCCATAATAAGAGCAAATGTGCAAGCAACGCAGGTACTACAGTGGAGGACGAACAGTTCCATTATTTGTAGATGTTGTAAAAATCCTGCAATGCGAAGAACTGAAAGTGAATTAGAATCAATGAGTGATATCAATTTAAAGAACAGCAACCATTCCCCCAAGATCTTCTCCACATGTCCACAATGGCAATCCTGCAAACAGAAAGAGAAAGACTCTATTTATGACACAATGAAAAATAAAGGCTTGTCGTAAGCCCTCTTCATTATAGCTGCCACCCTGGTCTTTCTTTATTTTCTTGGGTAAATACTGAATTTTATGCACTTTACAGCCAGTCTGTACTCTGTAGACAGTTGCATTCTGACTTTGCTTCCCTAAATAGAATTATATATAAAGGGTCCCCCAACCCAGTGTCTCTAGTCAGGCCCCTCGTGTTTCCAGCACCAAGATTATTTGGATCTGCCCCACCCCACACAGGTCACCAGTAGCAACAACGTCCTGCACTTCTGCTTTTGGGGACACTCGCCTCCATCCTTGACATCCAGGTCAGACTTCAGCTGGTGCAGCAGAACACCCAAGTCAGCAGATCTCTCCCCAGCGGAGCATCCTGTGGGACAAGAATCTGCTCCTGGGCGTCCCCCGGTCCTGACCCCCGCTGGTGGCTTCGCTGTGCTTCAGTCTCCCGGTCCACTGTTTGGCTCAGCCCGGCACTGTTAGCAGCCACTCCAGGCACCTTTCCTGCCCGCAAGCTCTCCGCGTGTCCCTGAGTCCCCAGAGGCTCCTGCTGCCTCGGCTGGACACAAGCTGCGGAGCCCAAGCCCCCAGGCATTTGACGAGGTGCTGTTCCACCGTACGGCAGCCGGGCGAGGAAACGATCGGGAGGGCGTCCACACCCCTCTGCCTGGCTGTGCAGGAGTGCAGGCAGCCTGGGGTACCTGGACTCACCCTGCCACACTCCCCATCAGTCTCAGTGCCCAGGATGACACCTCCATCCTCAGTCTCCAGTGTGAGCTTCTCCAGTGACGCAGGAAGTTTCAGTGAGGTGTGGTCCGAGCTTCGTGTCATTTCATGCCACTAATCCAGGAGTGAGTGGCTGCAGAAGGAGCTCCAGAAGAAAGGCTGGGGCTCTGTGAAGGCGTGGGGACATAGGACACCGCATTCATGGATGTGTGTGAAGCCATCCACGCCCAGTCATCACCACGACATGATCCCACCCATCTAAAAAGGACGCAGAACCCTGCAGGGATGTTGGCTTTCTGAGTGAGGCTGAAAGCAGAGATTCAGGTTTAGCCTTAGGGGAAGGGTCTGCGCTCGATATCTGAAATGCTAGGAGAACGTGTGTGTGACGTGGTGTCCTTGTGCATGTGTGCGTGCATGCGGTGTGTGCCTGTGTATGACTGTGTGTGTCCCTGCACGTGTGGCCTGTGGGTGCACGTGCAGAGTGTTTGCATGTGTGGTATGTGTGTGGTATATGTGTATGTGTGTGTGGCACGTGGCTGCGTGTTTGGAAGGGGAGTAGAGAAGAGGAGAAAGTGGCCGTGGATCAGGGGGGAAGTGTTGGGGAGATGTCTGCTGACAGGTGCTGGCTGACCCTGTCCTCTTCCCCAGGGTCAGACAGTGGAAGCCCTGAGAGGCTCCTCCTGCTGTCTGCAGGGTCTGGAGGTGCAGGCAGCTCGGCTGAGACCCAGGTAAGACAGGAGGCAAGATCTGTAAGTGGGGTTTATACCGGGAAGGCAGCCTTGGCTTCCCATGCTTGGACTGGTTCCTCTGATGAGTCAACGCTTTTCAAAACAGAAGAGAATTATGAAAATGGACCCCTTGGCAGATACAGAAAGCAGCTGCTTATCATCATTAATTTCCAATAAATATGTATGAAGCAACAACAGATATATCACTCTGTGGGGTTCAGGGCCTTGGGAAATGCGGTTACCAGGAGACAGCATTAACACAAAGAATGACTCAGGCAGGTCTGAGTCCCCCGCACATTGGTCCCGGCCCCTGCACTGCCCAGAACTTCCCTGGAGGACTCCACAGACACCACAGTGTCCTGGTCACATGCCCAGCACAGGACAGACAGGGAAAACCAAGGGGAACTCCTGGGGAAGGAGTTCGTGCCGCTGAGGTCACAGAGAAAGGGCTCTGTGGTTGCCACTGTCCCGTCTGCAGGGACATTCACACAAGCACAATCTGGAGCGTGGTCTATTTCTGGTCGTGTGATTATTTAGATCCTAGCACACTGCATGGCCCTCTCTGGGCAGGATGGACCCATGAACCAGCTCTGGGGAACATGGGAGCCAACATCCAGCTGCATCGAGCCCATTTCCTCCCATGCAGAAGCTTCTCAGAGGCCCTTCTGAATCTTATGAGACTGCTGGAAAAAAAAACGAAGAGGCAAGGACAGAATGTTGAGGGCAGTTTGCAGCCAGGCTGGGGAATTCCAGAGGGAGGTTGAGTTTACTCAGCAGCAGGCAGTCACTGTGAATTCAGAAGTTAATGTATACGGGAGCCCCTCCACGGTGTGCAGCAGAAACTGCCAGTGGTGCAGGCAGACACGTGTGCTGGGCAGGAGAGTGAGTCCCCCTCCACAAGGGTAGTAGAAAGCGCCAGACCCCATGATTCAGCTCGAGGCTTAGAGTGACCTGAAAAACCCAACCCAGATTCACTAGCTATAATGCAATAAAATTAATGTAATAACCTATGTAGAAAACAAAGCCCTCCTACCCAGAAATCTATGAAGCTACTTCTTCTGAAAAAAAGAATAAGCATAGATTAACTAAGCATTACACTCAAGATTGAGCAAAATGACAACTGAGTTACACCCACGGAAAGCCGATGAAGTCAATAATGACAAAAATTGTAATAGATATATTACAAAGAAATGTTAAGTGAGTTATGAAACCAAAACCATTAAAGGAAAATATGCAAAATTAGACTTCATAAAAATGAAAAATGCTTACAAGAGTATAATGAACTCTTGGTACCAGATCCAAGGGGAAAGGCAAGTTACAAATTGATAAATGTACTTTTAATACAATTGGGGAAGAACTGATGTGGAAAATGTGTAGTCACCTTACTAATGAACAAGGAGATAAACAACACAAAATGACCTAAGGAGGCAGGCAGATGATTTATGAGAAAAGGAAATCTGGCTGATTGGTAGACATGTGACAAGATTTCCAACTTCCTACTAACTAAGGAATGTTAACTATGTAAATTAGAAAAAAATTCACCCCATCAAAGAACAAAAATTAATAATTCTGAGCAAATTTTACTGATGTGTACAAGAATAGAACTTGTGCTTATTTTTGATCCAAGTGTTACTTAGTACATTTTTATTTGTAAGTTGCCAATGCAGGTCATTGTTGAAGATGTCCAGATGGCAGATGGCAGTTCTGCTACTGACCCACCTGGGAGTCTGTACATGAGGGGGTTCTTAAAAGGAAAGCACCAACCTAGAATTCTATCTATTCTAAAGAGAATAAAACAAAACACCAAAATGAAACAAAACAATACAATGAAAACAACCTTGGATTTCAAAAACAAGACAATAGGAAATCAACAATAATAACTACACTACACATTGTTATCCTCCAAATAGTTTCTCAGACTACTAGATACAGGCATGCAAAGTTAACTGAACAGTATAAGCCCTGAGTTGTTTCTTTACTACAGTTGCTATCATTTCAGAGATTTCAGGTGTGTGAATTCTGTCTTAGTTACTTTTTGCTCGTTGCCAAGACAAAATACCTGACGCCCAAAGTTAGGGAAGGAAAGGTTTATTCTTACAGTTTCTCGGGAGTTTCAGTCCATAAAGCGGGCTCCAAGGCAGCATGGGATGACGGGGATACAGTTCATGGCGGCTGCAAGCTGCAAGCCCCAATCCGCACTGGCGAGAGAGAGGGCAGAAGCCGGGAAGCAAGCAAGAGAAAGACCCGCCTTCCCTTATACTGTATCTCAGCTCCACCCCTGGGCGGGTGTAGCAATCACGTCATTAATCCTGGTGCTAGACAACAAACTGATCACAAGCATCAGACTCAGCCCCATCAAAAGTATGAGGACTTCGGGGTACATAGCATATCCTATACAACTTCAAAACTTTTTCTAAGTCTATGTCTCTTGGACTTGTTCTGGGTGAGCTATAGGCATGCAAAATTGATCAAATAATATAAATACTATATTGTTTCTTTACTTCAGCTGCTATCATTTTGGAAATTTCAGGTGTGTTACTTCCAATTTCTTTTGTGTCTATGTTTCCTGGACTTGTTTTGGGTGGGGCTCACTGTGGGATGTGGCTTCTTCTTCCCTGGTCCACAGTGGGGGTTCACCAGGGGAATGGCCTCTTCTCCAGGTCTTCTGTGGCTGGCTCTCCAGAGTGGGGTGTGGCTTCCTCTCCAGGCCTGACAGCTGGTTCATTGTGGGAGTATGGCTTTTTCTCCTTGGCCCACAGCAGCAGGCATGGTTTTCTTATTTTTGCTGGATTCCTGGGTTCTCTCTCTCCATGGGCTTCAAGTCTCACTTTAGATCTTTGCTGGGTCCAGGAGACCCATGTCCCCCCTTTTGCTCTTCCTCGTGTTGCTGTATTCCAGTGTCTGGACACCAAATCTTGGAGAGGCTCTTTCTCTGCTGCTCACCACTCTGCCACCTTCCTGGAAGTTCCCCAACCTAAAATTTTATACCCAGCAAAATTATCCTTCAAAGGTGAGGGAGAATAAGAAACTCTCAGACAGACAGAAGCTGAGGGACTTAATGGCCAGAGCACCTCTTCTTAAAGAAATTTTAACCCTTCCTCAGGAACTGGGAACCATATAAGGAAAGGAAGAGTATAGGAGAAGCAATAAATGACAGAAAAATAAAACCTCTGGCTTTCCTATTTCTTGCTCATAACTGATTAAAAAGGTAATTGTTTAAAATAATAATCATAGCAAATGTACTTGGATTTTACAAGGTGGAAAAGAGAAAGGAACTGCAGCACCAGAGGGGGAATCACAAGGCTCAGGAACCACTGGATACATGCTGCAGTGTTATTTAAAGATGGTCATTGACCATTTAGAAAGGTGTAGTGTAAACCCCAGGGAAACTACTGAGATACTCTGCAGAGAAATCCAAATGATTGAACATAAGGGGAGACTAGGCCAGGGATTTAGCTCAGCACAAAAGCACCTGCCTGGCAAGTGCAAGGACCTGAGTTCCATCCCTGGTACCAAAAAGAAAAAAAAAGCTGGAAGAGGAGGTCAGATGCAATCACAAGGTGCTATGCTAAGAGCAGAGAAAAGGAAACTTGGCTTCCTGAAACATGGAGTGGCTGAACTCCCATTCCTTTCAATCCAACTGAAAACCCTGGATATTTTATGTAAGGTGAAAATGAGAAGACTCTGAACAGTGGGGAGAAGATTGCGGATTAGCTAGGAACTTCAGGGCTGGCGAGGCTGAAAATCTTACGCGAGCACTCTACCTGCACCAAATATCAGAGAAACAGACTATGACTCTGCTTCTAACCACACCAGAAAGGCTGAGCAGGCACCCAGACTTCCCTGCCTGTCTGGCTAAGCCAAGCACACTAACCTTCCACCTGTGGCTCAGAAAAGGACAAAGAGGGAGCCGGAATTCCTACCCCGCTGTGGCACTGTGGTCCCTCTCTGCTCTTGCTGTAATGCTGTCCCAGGAGACCTCTGGAGAGGAGGGACCAGTGAGTCACCACGCTTCAGCCTGTCAAGGGAGGCTGCAGAGATGGCAGTGGTTTAGCTCTCGAATCAGAGAGACAGACGGAGCGCAGGGCTCCGACTCCATGCAGCAGCAGGAGGAGCCCACACTGCAGCCAAAGGCCCGCACTCGTAGGAGGCAGCAGGTGCTTGTGCCACGGCGGGGCCAACAGAAAGCTGGATTTGTTAATAAAATGAGGCTCCCAATGGTCAGACTTCCAATTTAAAAAAAAAAGACAAAATTGCAAACACGGGCAAAACTAATACAAAATTCCAGGTCTCTGCACAGAAGTAGGAAGCCCCGGCTGAGAGAGATGCTCTAACGGGGACCCAGGGGGAAGTGCTAACTGCTAAACCAGCATGCTGCGTCTGGAATAAATCCCACTTGGTCATGGTGTGCTGTCTTCTCCGTGCAAATCTGGGCCGCTGGTGTCTGTGGGGTTTTTGCAGTGGTATTCGTAAGGGCCATTGTTCTGCCGTTTTCTTCTTAGGCTGGGTCTGGTTTTGATATCAGAGTAACATAATCTTTACAGAATGAGCTGGGTAATGACTCATCCTACTTTTTTGGAAGCATTTGTGAAGCACTGGTGTTAATTCCTTAAACTTTTCATTTGCTTCACCAGAGAGACCACCTAGTCTTGGGGTTTTCTCTGTGGGAAGATCCTAAGTTTCTACTCCCATCTCTTCACTTACCATAGGTCTGTCCAGATTTCGCATCTCTTCTTCCTGCAGTTTTGATAGTTGTATCTTTCTAGGAACTTATCCATTTCACCTGACACCAAATAGCATGTCAGCAAGCTATTTTTTCCTGGGACTTACTTAAATACTTTTAAAACTTCCTTGAAGTTGGTAGTAACCTTCCCCTTCTCAGTGTTGATTTTAATACTTAGAGCCCCTCCCCACCCCTCCAGTCTGGCTGAACGGGCCTTTTCCTGGCTGCTGGTTACAGGACTGAGAAGTCTCCTTCAGTTGCTAAGGTGCTGGGTCACTTTCACCTCCCGGTCACCATGGCAAGAAGTCAGTCTACACCATGGTGTGGGTGCTATTTAAATATCAGTTTCAATACACTAAGGGCCTATCGTCTCTCTTATAAATAGTGCGGTGGCATTTGATTTTTTTTAACTCATGTGCATATGCCATTTTAATTTAAGATTTCCTAAAGTGAAAATAAGAGGCCTTCTCCTCTGTGGAGACAAGTCTCTGCTGTGAATATTAGTGGCCTCTAAATAGCATAGCCACGGATTCAGAAAAGCACACTCAAGTCCCCGTAGGAGTTGAGCGTGGTTTAACGTAAGCAGGAGGCCAGCCATGGGAGAAGAGCTGGGGGACCCGGGTGGGGCAGGAGCTTTCTAAGTCAGGCCTGTCCTGCTGGGTGTTCGACTGTGGCGGGCGAGCAGGCCTGACTCTGGGCAGACGGCTGCTCAGTGGGCGGGAAGAAGAGTCAGGCGGGGGAAGAAGGAGCATGTGAATGGAACTTGTGATAAAAACGGGTACAGGAGAGGGATTATTCAATAAACATTTTTGAGACCTTTAAAAAAAATAAAGCTGGATCCTTGGCTCACTCTTACTATCAAGATTAATTCCAGATGGGTAAAATATTTAAAAACAAAATATAAAATCATAAAATGATGAGGAACAATTTTGAGTGAAACTTTTAATAATTTTGAGGTCGAATGATTTCCAAGTCAAAAAGTATAAAGGAAAAGAACCAGATGCAAACATGTAAACTTAGCACTTAGCAAAAGAGAACAATGAAAAGAAAATGACTCTAATGTCTTAAATCACAAGCAATGTGTTAAAGGAAAGTGTTCACAGCGTGCAATAAATATGTAAATGGTTAATTTCCTTAGTTTACAAAGAGTTTTTTCAGTTAGCAAGAAAAAGATGATGGCACTAATTAAAAAAATAGGCCAAGGGCATGAGAAAGCATTTAAAATAGCCTACACTTGCTGAGACCCAAGCTCTTCTTTATCAAAGAGCTGCAAATAAAATGAACAATAAGAGACTGAAAACTACAATTGGTCTAATATACAAAGCAACACACTGCAACGTTTTTTGTTAAATATTTCCCCTAAATTTCTACTGAGTTGAGTTTTTTGTTTAGGTATTACTATAAATCTTTTATCATATTTTCTTTTGCTTTTATGAATAAAATCCCTTCCCAATTTGAAACTAACATTCAATATAACTTTTATGAGGACCTCTTCATAATTCATTTTAGGGCTTGACATAAGGTAAAGACCTAATTAATTCATTTGCAAGCCAGGTGTGATCGTGCATGCCTGTAATCTCAATACTCAGAAGGCTGATGCAGGCGGATTGCTGTGAGTTTGAGACCAGTCTGGGTTACAAAGAGAGTTCAAGCTCAGCCTGAACTACACAATGAGATCTTTTCTCAAAAAAAAAAAAATCATTTTTGAATAGTTTGTTACGTGCCCAGCACTACACACTGTGCAATCAGTCTGTCTTTCCCAGCTTGGTGACAAGCTGGCTCTGCCGTGTGCGGCAGGAGAGACCCTGCAGTTGGCTTCTCTCCACCTGATTCACCTCTCCACCTGACTCTCTTCCTGCAGAGGGCAAAGATGAAGAACAGGGGAGGTGCGCGCTTTGCCCCAGGTCCCACAGCTGGAGGAGGGGAGAGCCCGGGGTGGGGGCACTCGTCCATCCCCCGCCGCAGCACCGCGTCCCCTCTGAGCTGGTCACCCTGCCCCCAGGCCTCCTGCTGCACAGATGTGACTCTTTCCCTCCCCTCCTGCCCGCCCCTCGCTGCTCAGGAAGGGCAGTGGGACCCACCCCACTGGCCGTGGCTGCTCCTCCTGCCTGTCTACAGGGGTGTCTACTGCCAGGGCTGCGGTCACAGCTGGGAGAGGGCAAGGCCAGAGCCACTGGGTACGCGGCCCCACTGCCTGCTGCTCAGGTAGGGCCAGGGCCAAGCCACTGAGGCTGGCGCTCAGCAGGAGGCCAGGAGGGCATGAGCTCGGCTACTGGGTCTGCAGCCGGCTCTGCCCCTGCTGGGCAGTGGCCCCTTCTGTGCCTCGGTCCCCTCTGGGGCCCACCGGGCTCTGATACAGGTGGACAGGCTGACCCCGGAATGTGCTCAGCACGGTGGCTGGAAATGTGGGCTGTGCAGGGGACACCCCCTAAGCTTGTCAGGTCGAAGGGTGGGGGTCTCGTCGCATTCACACTGTGTCTTTCAACAGACTCACTTTTTCTTATTCATGTTGAAATCGGTACCTTCACAAAACATGCCCCTGGTCGCCAGACTTGTCCTCGCTGCCCGCGTCCTCGCCCACTGGGAGCTTCGCGCGGGTGTTTGCAGCAGAAGGAGGGGGACAAGCTGCAGATGGCCGGCTTCCTGTTTATCATGTGCTTGGGGACGCGCTGTTGTGCTCATGGAGAAATTTTTTTTTAATATTATTGGGCAAAAATAAAAATAATAGATTCCAGAGACCGAGTATGACTATGACCGCATTTTTATCTGCTGGAAAGCTGATCGTCCTGACTCAGTATTGATTATGCACCCTACTGCACTTACTCTCTGGACAATAAAGTCTCAGCATAGAACAGCTCATAATTCATTGTCAGGCTGGTTTCCCTCGAACCACTCTTTCCTGATGTTGTGGTTCTTGAATCCGAAGTACCAGGACACATCTTGGGAGACTTGGGAGAGAAACTGCCCAGAGGGAGCCCGTGGAGCTACCGTTTCCTGCTGCCACCTCAGTTTCCCCACAAGACAGTCTAGGGAAGCTGTGAGCTTAACACACGCTGAATTTCATGACTCTGCCCAGATGGATACTGTGCAGGTGTGCCCAGGGCCCTCAGCTCGTCGATCAGAAGGCTGGCCAACCCTGAGATGGGTCACTGAGTTGGTTCACCAGTTCCTGTCACCACCACATGCCCCAGACACTTTCCTGGGCTCCAGGATCCAAGCAGTGGCATCTGCTGGAATTCCTATCTACCTTACACACAGAGAACTCGGCGAGGGGATTCTCCATCCATCCATTCCCTTTCCTTCTAGTTCCAGCCTTGGCTGTAACAGTCCCTCCTATAGGTCCAAAGTATGCAACCGTGGAAATCAGCAGCCATGTCCCACCTAAAGGGGCCCAAGCACCTAGCCAGCCTCAGTGATCCAGAAGAGTTCACGGCATCAGGCAGACTTAATGAACTGACTACAGCATCTGTCTGCACGCCAAGCTCACGCGTGCACACACGTACACGCACTTGTCCAAGATGGCTCGGAGCAGCGAGGACCCGATGGAACTCACCAGCCCCGGAGCGGGTCACACATCAAAGCTCTGAGAATCAGCTCATTCTTGAACTGCTGCCTGGGCCTCCTCGGTGCTGGAATTCCCCTGGGAAGTACGTTCATATACGTCTAGTGTGCCACGGGTCACTCTTGTCATTCTGGCTTCCCCGAGGCTGGGTTTTGTTCAGGGCCTGCAGAGGTCATGGACCCCTTGTAATGGACACTGTGTACAGCCTGTCCATGTTTCCGGGCCAGTATCCATCTTCCAACTGCTGCAAATGGCAGCTGTAAGAACTCACATCTGCCCTTTTCCAGAGAGATGACGTGGGGACAATAACAACTTCCTGATCCAGGAGGTCACATCCACCCAAGATGGCCAGGAGCAATACCTGATGTGCAAAAGGCTGGTGCCTGTGCCCCTGAGGGAACTAACCCCGTGGCTCTGTCCATGTACCACAGTCCTGGGGAATGGGCAGGGCTGATCCAGCCGGGGTCACTTCAGGCTTAGCCCTTCCTGGCTCCCTGTAGTAAATCATTATCAGGAGACCCTCCCATCTGAGCCTCTGCTTACAAAGGCCTTTCTCCTTCCATGACCCAATGGGGCCCATCTAGACTCTCCCATTTAAACCACCCAGCTTCCCTTAGATTGAGCAGGTCATTGACGATATCATCACCCTGAAACTATCAAGACAGCCACAGGCCCTCCACTCTCTGCCCTATAGTGATATCACTGTGGACATTCACCAAACCCAAGTAAATAAACTTAATTGAAGTTGGATAACAGACAAAGTAAACACACTATGTGAATTCTAGTTTTAAAAATCCATTCAGATATTAATAATAAGATGTTATTTATTCATTGGGAAACCACAGGAAAATGAGAAATTGAAAACAGTTTCCCCAAGTAACTACCCCAGTCAACAAAGATTTCCTTCAGGGAGCAGAACAGCATCTAAATTAATGACCATTGTACAATTATCTTCAGCTTCAGAGCTCAAATTTTACCATGGGCCACAAATACTGCCCACTGCTGCCCTTGAAGTGTCAGGCTCATGTCATTGATTTGTGGGCCTTTATGTGCCAAGTGCTCATGTTTGAATAACAGTAATCGATCAGTTATTCATTAAAGTTCAGCTCACAACTCAATCCCATGAATCCCCTGCAGGATGAGTCCTTGTGTTCTCGTGTGCTGAAATGTTTCGTGCCCAACTCCCATTGCATCATGTAGAATACTCAGAGGAGTGGTGCTCAAAAAACAAGCTTAATAAAGTCAGTCGTGTTGGTAGCTGCGATGTTGGCCCAGGCAGACCACTGGCAGACTTGAACGTCACTACCCAGAAACTGCCAAGTGCCAGGGCTGTTGTTTCTGCCCCTTTAAACATCAACACAGTGGAGAAGGCAAAGATGTCTTCATGGGGTTTTACAAAGCTGTTCATTTTAAAATATCCTGACTGCTTTACTGATGCTTCATTGATCACAATTTGCATGCATTTGAATCCTCTGAAATATTACCACATGATCAGGTTGATCAACACATTCATCACCTCACCTAGTTGCCGTTTGCGAGCATGAGTGCGTGTGTGTTGAGAACACTTACGATCTGTTCTATTAGCAAATTCCAAGAATACAAGTATATTTTAGATTTCCAAAAACATTAAAAAGATGATTAAAAAGAAGTTTTTATAAACCTATACCCAGTTTCTCTTATTATTAACATCTTGCTTTAATATGGTTCATTTTTCACAACTAAAACAGTATCATTAACTAAAGCTAATGAAGATTTCTTACTTTTGTCTAACATTGCTTTCCTTTCCGGGATCTCACCCAGGACCCACACACATTCAGTCTTGTGTCATCCTAGGTTCTTTCTGACCTAGTCAATTTCTCAGATTCTCCTTAGTTTGGATGACCTTGATAGTTTTGAAGAATATTCGTCATACATTTTGGGGAATGTGTCTTGATTTGTATTGTTCCCTGATATTACATCTTAGTTAAACTGGCTCTGTGGTTTTGAGGAGAAAGATGAAAAAGCAAATTGTCACCAGCGATATCAAGGTCACATCAAGGATACAGAGCATCACTGTGACCTCTTACTGCTGATGTTAGTCTGGACACCTGAGGGCAGGTGTTCCTTCAGGTCTCCATGGTGTAAAGTGACTCTTTCCCCATTCCATACCATTTCCTTTAGAAAGAAATCACTACATCCAGCCTGCCCATACTTACCAAATGGAGATTATGTCCTACCTTCTTGGGGCGAAGTATCTATTCTTTATTTGGAATGCTTCTGCATAGGATATTTTCTTAATGCTATTGTAAAAATAATGCTGACCTTGCAGAACCCTGAAAGTATTGGGGAGCCCTCAGAGGTCTGCCAGCCATGCCCAGAACCACTGTTCTGCAGTGGAGGCAGAGAGGGATGCCCGGAACTGAGGAGCTGTACTTGGCACACAGTGGAGTCTCCAGGATCCCTGTGACAGGACAATTGCGGTGATTCACTAGACAAACACAAGGCCTCTGAGGGTCAGATTTCATCAGGGGTGTAAGTCTGATTCTCCCACCACGCAAGCAAGCCAGGCCCACCCAGGTGCTGCTATGGGGGTGGGAAATACAGCAGAGGAAAGGAAAAGTGTGACATGAATATCCCTGGTGGAAGCTTCAGTGACTGTGCATTTTGTCCCTCTAACCTTTGGGATTAGGTCGAGAGACACTTAGTATGGTCCCCATGTTTTAGTAAAGTCTGTCCTAGATCACTTAGATCTCTCTTCTCCCCGAAAAGGAATGAGGGGGTCTTGTGTTAGAAATCAATGAGATGCACTTGTATAGCTGGAGCCAGATATAACAGGGCATCGGTAGATCTGAGTGAGACAGCGGTGGACGTGCAGACGCCCTTACACACCTACCCAAGGTCCAAGTGACTGCCCACTCTGCTGGCTCTGGTCACTTTAACCAGATGTGTTTGTTACCCAGCTGTGACCTTCACCTAGGCACTACCTGACAGGGGCCATTCAGAACAGCTCATGTGTCTCTTAGCTGCCACGTGTAGCTTCAGATAGTGCCCAAGCCCTTTGGAGAGTTCACTTCTCAGCTCTATGTACCTCAGATGCTGGGCATGGAGCTCAGCATCTGCTGTGTTTGATTCTTGCCCTGCTGTGTTTAATTCTTACATTGGTCCTATCCTTCCTGCCATTTTACCCTCCTATTCCTCCCTTTTGTCCTGTCTCATTTTATCTTGGGAGTATGTAAATTATATTTTTATTTTCACAGGGGTTCACAGCTAAGAGTTTGCCTTGAGTCTCAGAAGAGACTTTGACTTGGACCTTGGAGCAATGCTGAAACTGTTAAGTCTTTGGTGACCTTTGGACTAAATGTATTTTGCATATTGAAATAAGCATGAGCTTTGTAGGATGGGCTAGAGCAGATATTATGGTTTAGATCTAAAATGTCCCCGCAAAGCTTATCTGTTCAGGGCTGGGGGCTTCAGAAGGTGATGGGATCATGAAGGTGCAGTGGATTAACCCTTTGAGGGATTCAAAATCCAATGGCATTGGGAGCTGATGGAAACTTAGGAACGAGAAGCTAGGTGAAGAGAGTAAGTCATGTGGGCATGCCATTGAGAATTATATCTTGTCCATCACCCCTTCACGTCTGATTCCCCACCTTTCTTTGTGTGTTTCTTTGTTGCCATGAAATGAGCAGCTTTCCTCTGCCATGAGAGTCTACTGACCACGGACTGAAACCTGTGATATTATGAACCAAATCAAACCTTTCTTCTCTTAAGTTGTTCTCTGGTATTTTGTCACAGCAACAGAAAGCTGATTACTGCAATCCCCAGTGGCTTAACTGCCATCATTTCTTTCATCAGCTTACACTGATGATTCCAATCTCAGGTCCCCACTCTGCTCCCTCTTTCTGAGTATTTATTGAGGTGCTCAGTCATCATTGCTTCAACCTTTTTGCAACATCTGCTCATCTTCTGTCTGCTCTACTCCCACTTTGGCCATTCAGCATTACTGCTCATTTGCATGTCTCCATGACTACAGTGACTGGGGTAGCCCACTAAGCTATGGTGGGAAGTGGGGCCCCTGAGATCAAATGAGTGGTCCTCATTCACATGTGCCACTCAGCAGTCTGGGGAACCCAGGCTCCCCTGCTTGCTCTGTGTGTCCTTCTAGAAGGGATTCCTTCTCACTGACTCCCTTGGCAGTAGACTTGCGAACATGTTAACTCTATTAACTTTACCCATTAGTTGAGTCATACTTAAACACATGGTGGTACACAGTATCACTGAGCACCAGCTCAGATATTTCAGGAAATAGCTTCCCCGCCCATGCCAGATGCCAGTGGAGAATCATGAGGCCTAGAGAACCAGTGATCAGGACAGAGCAGAACCAGACTTTCTGTGAATTTCCATCTGGGCAAATGCTCAAGAATTGCATCCTTCAAAGCAATGAGTTTTAAACTTTGTTTTTAATAAGCAAATGCAATTTTTCAAATAAAATCTTATGAAGAAAACACACAAAACAGATAAAGGAGGAGCCATTCAGATTAAGTGGCAGAGAGACATGGAGATTTAATCAGTTCCCCAGCCCCTCTCCTTAAATAACCCCAGAGGTACCACAATGGAGCCAAATGGCCCATGAACACCTAAAACCACCTAGAGACCATAGCAATTGTCTAGGAAAGGACACTGAGCAGAGTGAGCGGGAGCACAGTCTCAGCAGACCGCTTTCTCCAGCGGCATTTTCCAGGTGGAGAGCCCTTCTGCCACAGAGTCCTCTCTGCATGCATGCCAGCATCATCCTGAGACCGCAGAGGATCAGAGGCAGAAAAGGCCACCTCATTTTGGATTCCTTGACTATGAGAAACAGAAATTGACTCTGGATACCTCAAAAAGAAAGCTTATTGGATGAGTAGAACATGGCTCATACATTTGGAAGATCACTGAAAAATAAGGCTTAGGTGAGGAATTAGGGAAATTCCAAAAATCTAAATAGTAGGAGATAATAAACTGGATGGTTTCTCTGGGATGATTCAAGTCCTCTGTGGAAGAAGTGAAGGAGATCTCAAAGATTCTTAGATGGCCAAGTAATAGCTATCTAACTCAGAGCCATCTAGTACTTGAGACAAGGAAATTAACTGGATTTATTAGTAAGAAAGTTGCAGCCAAACTCAGGCTTCCAGTCCCCTGTGTTCCAGCTCTATCTGCCCCCACAGTGCTGCAACCTTGTGGATAACATCTAGATCTTTCAGCAGTAGGGTGTCACAAACTCTCCCAGCCAGGACCCATGTGCTTCCAGTGCTAACCTTAATCATAAATCTGCTCTTGAGTCTTCTCCAGCCTTAGGACTCCTCCATTCTTCACTTAGGTGTATGTTACTACTCTATCCACCACCGTCTAGTTCCTTTCCCCCAGACTCCCATGGATCTTCTTCTGCACACACTTTCTGGGAGGGAAGCTGCTTATCTTCTCACCGGTGCCACCATGCATTTCCTATTTGCCACCAAGGCTGTCATTCTTGGTCCTATTACAAGATGAGTTCCTCTGGTCTATCAATGCCTAAACTGGGTAACCCATGATCAAGAACAGTGAGTATACTCAGGGGCCAGAGGAGCAAAGTCAAAGTGCCAAAGTCCTAACCAGTGAGGGGTGCAGTCTGGACTCCAGCCCAGGGTCCAGCAACTGGGAGAGCAAACGCCATCCGGTGCAAAATGGCGGTACTGGCTGAAGTGTAGTCCATGGCGCACATCCAGAAAATGCAAACAAATGGGATGAGGACCAGGTGGGAGACCCTCAGACTACTATCCTCATCTGCGGGCTGTGGTCTGAGCCCCGCTGACAGGACAGCCCTCCTGCCCATCACATGCCAACACCACACAGACTGTCCAGAGAGCTCAGGCCTTCTGCTCAGAAACTTCAGTCCATGCTCCTCTCCTAGTCAAAGTTACTTTTTCCCCCAGTGACTACCAGTTTCAATGTCATCGAAACTGTTGGGTTCTGCCCACGGAAAACTCAGCATGGCTCCTGCTCAACATGGCGCTAGGCCCTAGAACAACAGCGTGTCCCTGAAATACTGACTTTCGTATTCTTCCAAGCCTGAAATTGAACTGTCTGCTTTTCGAGCACGAGACAGCATTCCCCCAATCAGTTGTCAATACGTCATTCTGCCCGCCTCTTCAAACTCCACCCCCTGCCAAACCTAATAAAAGCCCACAGCTTCTTTGTCCGCCTCAGAGGGACCTCGCTCTCTTCTGCAGCCCTTCTGAGCCTGCAGTAAAGGCCTTTTCTTTTTCCTGCCTTTGCTTCTCTACTGCACCAAGAAAAACCTATCAGAAACCTTTTATCCTAGTCTCAGAGCAGCTCTGGGTCAGAAAACATCCTTCTCTCCACTTGGGGTTAATGACTTATATTAAAGACTTCCCTTAAGAAACAGAGCACTCCAGTTGTAATCAATGGCACTATGGAGGTGCAGTACAGACACTGACGGTTGGAAATAGCGTACTGAAAAAACAGACATGAGTCAGCTGTGAACAGAGAAACTAAGCCAGGGGGTTTAGATTTTGCCTCTTTTCACTGCTACTGGAATAGATGAAACATCAACTAATATTTGTTGAATGAATGAATACATGAACAAATGAACAAATGAATGAATGGTTTTAGAACAAAAAGTTGGGTTATAAGAGTCAGTGTGACAAGGGAGGGAAGGGTGGGTCCTCAGGCAGACTTGTTCTGAAATACTTGGTGAACATCGAGAAAGATGGAGAAATTCTCCACTGGGAGAAGAAGCACAAATGGAATTAAAGGGAAGGGACAAGTTGGACAGATCACTGAGAGGTGGAATTGATCCCTGGACTAGTGAGCTATGCTTGGAGTCATGTTATTGATTACATTTGCAGGAGTTCTGTTCCCTAGAGTGTACATGGACTAAGAGTGAGCAAGAAAAACAAGAAGAAGTGTTTACAGTTTCTGGTCTCTATCGCAACCATGACTGGCCACAGCTACTGACCCTTCTGGCCCCATTACATGAGTA
>RJWM01024103.1:0-31143 GCA_004363535.1 Dasyprocta punctata | reverse complement strand
AGCCTCATCTATGCACAGACTTCAGAAAACTAGAGGGAGAAGAGACAGAGCACAGGCCGGGTCATCGCTCCTCTGTGGGAAGAAGGGACAGACACAGGGACTGGCCTTTTAACACTCGGCACTCCACCCGCGCAGTGGGTGGCCTCAGACCTGGCTGATCAGGAGCCTACCTCGTGTCCTTTTCCCTCAGGGCTTCTGAGTCCTGTATGGCCTAGCCTCCCCACCACTCCTGCATTCCCACGCATCTTGCTGCAAGGAGATTGCACATCTGTGTCCCCCGCAGCTGTCCAGGCCACTGAAGAGCAGGCCTCTGGAGGTCATAGGTTGATGCCTGGAATCACTCCAAGTCTTAAAGTCTCTGCTCACTGTGTTTATACTGAGACTCCAGGACCCCCAGGCCCCGAAGAAGACACCCACAAGGTCAGCATGAGATGACTCCTAGACTGCTAGGGTCCACACGTCAAAGACCAGGACTCAGGCCCTTGGCACCTGGAGACAGACAGGCAGGTCACCCCCGAGAAGACAGAGACCAGCATTCAGGGTGGACAGTGGCAGCTCCGGTTCCTGCCTGACTATCTGTCACCCACCCTTGTTGTGATCACTGTGTCACCTTGGCCGGCCATGGTACCCAGATGTTTGGTCAGGCACCAATCTAGATGTTGGTTTAAATTTTTTTTTTTTTTTTAACGAGAAACAAGGTCTCACTAGGTAGCCCAGGCTGGCTTTGAACTCGTGGCAATCCTTCTTCCTCAGCCTCCCCAGTGAGATTGCAGGTGGGCACTACCTTGCCCAGCCTAGGTTTTTAGATATGATTAACCTTTAAATCAACAGACTTTAAATAAAGGAGATTGGCCCCCACAATTTGGGTGGGCCTCATCTGATCAGCTGAAGGTCGCCCAAGGAAGAATAATTCTTCATCTCTGAGGCCTCAGACTTGAGCTACACCATTGTCTCCTCCCCTGGTTTCCAGATCTGACCATTTCCGATTTTCCAGCCCCACTATTACGTCACTGCATGAGCCAACTCCTTAAAACAAACTCCCTCACTCCCTCTCTCCCATTTCTCTGGAATACCTTATTATATTCGTAAATATCTCCAGCAGTTTCTACCAGAGCCTGAACAGGGGCGACCCCTCTGCTCACAGTATTCCACCTTAGCTCTTAGCAAGGTGGGCCTGCTCTGATGCCCTGGCCCGGCTCAAATCCTTCTCCAGAGTGGCCTCTGTGTCCGCCAAGACCACCTGTGACAACGTCTGACAGGGACTCCTGCACATCACCTTGACCTTACCTTAGACATTCACTGGTTTATTTGTGGACTCTTCCTGCCATCTCCCCCTCCTACTAAAATAAAATGAGTAGTGAGCTGGCTCAGATCCTAAAATTGTCCCCAAGTACATGGATGCTTGCTCAGTAAGCAGCTACATGAATGAAAGAATGAATGAATGACTGACTTCGGTGTTCTCTATCCCAGTTTCAAGAATCATCCAGGGATCGAATTCGCAACCTCACACCTGCCAGGCAGGCACATAAGCCACTCAGCCGAACTCCCAGCCCTAACTTTTTGAGACAGGGTCACATTATGTAGTTCAGGCCGGCCTTGCGCTCACGTTGTAGCCCAACCCAGCATGGAACGCACAACGCTCCTCCTACCTCAGCCTCCCCTGAGTGCTGGGATTAAAGGCGTGAGCCACCACGCCTGGCTAAGAATCACCTTTCTTCATCTCTCCATTTTAGACTGATCGGCAGACTCCATGGTGGTTTTTTCCTTTTAAAGATGCCTGGGGCTGTGTATAGGGACGGTATTCTCTGTGATACTGACATTTAGCTGTGGGCCTTTCTTTTTTGACCAGGGTTGCCCTGGTTTTTGTGCAGAGGAGAGCTCTGTCAGGAACCACTGGGGACAGATGGTGCCTTACCGCTCTGTGTGGGGCCTTTCCCAGATCCCAAGCCACATGCAGTCCATGCCGTCTCATGGCTTATATTTGTTCACTCACCCGACAGTAGATCCCCTTGCTTTAGATATCAGTTTATGACAGTACTTTATGACTCAGTAGTATTCCATAACTACAACAATACTTCTTTCTGAACAATTAAATTTGTCTCTAATCTTTCATATTATAACCATCCCTATGGCTAAATCCATTCACTCATCCTTGCCTGTTTACTTAGGACACATGTGAAGGATGAACAATGAATAGTCACAATTTTTAGATGACCTTTTTATATTCAAACTTAACGACTTGATAAGCTTTTTGCAAAGCTAGATATTCTGCCCCATCTCCCACCACAGAGAACAGGGAAAAGTAAGAAATCCGACACACCCCTTTGTCCTCAAAATGATCCTTTAGTAAAAGCATCCCCCGGTCCATTGGTAGATTAGAAGCTGGATGGAGCACTGAGGCCCAAAGCCTGAGGCATGCACGCCCCTGGGCCTGCTGTCTGCTCACTGCCATTGACTGAGGACAAACCCTTAAGCGACCACAAGGAAGAGGTCAAGGCCAACAACTCACATTATTTGCTTCGGCATTTAACTGGTTTACACCGACAACCCCATATTAAGGATGAAGTGTAGTCGTTTTCGCGGGGCACGGCAAGCATTATGACTTCTAGTACTCGCCTGGAAGTTACACGGGTGAAGATCAGACATCTGCACTAGTGTACTTGAGAAAATTATTTAAGAGCCCAGTAGCCAAATTGCATCTCGGTGAATTTGTCCTGGCTAAATTCCCAGAGTCAAGGGACAAAGTTCCAAGGAATAAAGTATTGGGCCACTGTCAACGTTATTTAAGGAGGCGGACAGAGCTGTGGCTGTGCCCATCACCGTGTCCCAGCTGCTCCCCTCGCCTCGGTCTCCCCTCAGGAGGATTTAACGAAACCCTGCACCTGCTCAGCTGGCAGCAGAGCGCAGACAGGGCCTCGGTAACCTGGTCCATCTGCAGCGTCTGGGGATGCGCCGTATCCTGGGAGGCTGCGCAGCCTGAGGATGCGCCGGCCTCTGGCGCTCACAGAGACTTTGCCTGCCTGGAGCTGACAGCCCACAGGGTGGTGTGCAAAGGAGTCTCCTCGGGATCAACACCCATCTTGCTGGCTGCAGTGTCACCGCTGAGGGACTGCGACCCAGACACAGAGCAGCTTCTGCAATGAATTTCCTCTCCCCTCTCTTCCCTCCCTCCCGCTCCTCCCCCTCTTCTCTTCTTCTTCCTCTTCCTCTTCCTCATATTCTTCTCCTTGTCTTCTTTCTCCTCCTCCTCATTGTCCTCCTTCCCCTTCTTCTCTTCTTCCTCCTCCTCCTCCTCCTTCTCCTTCTCTTTCTCCTCCTTCTTCTCCTCCTCCTCCTCTTGGGATCTAACCAGAGCCTTACACCTGCTAGGTGTATGCTCTATTCTTGAGCTACAGTCTCAGTCCTGAGTCTTTGTGTACCTTTGATGTTTCTTTTTGCTTTTCTTTTTTCTTTCTTTTGTTGTTCTTGTTGTTGTTGCTGCTGTTGTTGTTTTTGGTTTCGGTCTTCTTGAGACAGGGTCTCACAATGCAGTTCGGGATGGCCTTGAACTCACTTCATAGCCCAGACTGACCTTGATCTCACAACAGTCTTCTTGCTTCAGCCTCCACATGTGATTTTTCTTTTTGTTTTGCAGTGTGAATGCTGTGAAGTTTGGTCATTTCCCACCCTTTCTCCCCACCCCAAACTGCTGTAATGTTCAGAAACAAATTTATGGCTCACAGCTAATTGCTTCTCAGAATTTAAAGCACATGTGTGTTCCAATCCCATGCACTTAACATTCTTACTTCTTCAGTGCTTATTTTTTTCTTCACTTTAATTCCTTCACTTACCTTTTTGTCCTATGTGGTTTAATTTTCTAGATAGATGGGCAGGTGGGTGGATGGGTAGATGCATTCATGGATGGATAGAGGGACAGATGGATGGATGGATGGATGATTTCTGTAGTGGAACAAGCCTGAAATCCTTTTGGAAGCAAAATAAAAATGTTTTTAAAATTATGGAGGGGCCAGGGATATAGCTCAGTGCCGGGCAAGTGCGAGGTCCTGAGTTCGATTGCCGAACAGAAAGTTTTACTATTCAAAGAACTTTCAAATTCATGTATCAACAAATTCGGGAATGTTTTCCAATATCATTCTTTCAAAGCCACAACAGAAAAAAGAAATAAACTGGAAACTCTGCCCCTAGTGACAAGCAGCTCGCTCCAACTGAAACTAAAGACTGAGAAATGAGAGTCTGCATCTAGCAGTGTAAGCTCCCAAATCTACGTCCCTGTCACCCAGAAAGTGTGGAGGACAGTGCACAAGAAATTAAGTTGCTCAGCTGAAGAAAAAAAAAAAAAGAAAAGAAAAGAAAAAGCAAACTACTTTGTCCTCTGTCCCACCCTGCGTTCCATTCTGATGCCATCATCACACATCTGTAACTGATCCCTCTGTTCGTGGTGCTGTTTTGAGCATAGCAAACTGCAGAGAACTGAGATTCTTTGCAATGGAAAAGCAGATTAATCAGAGGAGGAAACTTTGCAGGTGAGAGGGGACTTGGGACGGAGGAACTCGAACACACCAAGCAAGCACTGCCCCCAGCCTGCTCCCCAGCACCCAGATGACGCACCAAGAGTCACTGTAGAGAGTTGAAAGGTGACCCCCCAACCCCACCACTGAATCCTGACCCCAAGGACCTGGGAACGGTACCTTTATGGGGAAAGGGTCCTTGCAGGTGTAATGAAGCATCCTGAGATGACCCAGGTGGGCCGCACTCCAAAGGCAGGAGTCCTCATAGAAGAAAATGAGGAGCGAGACAAAGAAGAAGCAGAGATGAGGGGATCAGCCACAAATCAAGCGAGCGAGGCGCCTGTGGAAACAGGAAGAGGCGAGAGCTGTCATCTCCCAGAGGCCTTCAGAGGGCAGCATCGCCGTGGACCCCTTGGCCTCCAACTTGTGGCCTGCAGAGTTGAGAGGGGGCAATGGATGGTGTTTCCGGGCCCCCAGTTTGCAGCCCCAGGAGCCCACGCAGCTGCTCCAGGTTCTCTCCTGTGCTCCAGAAATGTGAGCAGTGGCCCCCGAGGGAAGGGTGCTGTCCGTCTGGGCATCCCACGCGCACGGGAGGGGCTCGGGCTGCTGGGAGCTTCCAAGGTCTAAGTGACCATCGAGGCCCAAGGCAGTGCTGGCCTGACTCAGACCCGGCCTGCACCTCCTCGATGCTCCTGCACCCTGCCCTGTGCCCAACCAGAGGACGGCAGTGACCCAAGGCGGGAAGCAGGCGTGTCAGGGCCGGTCCCCTGTGGGCGCTGCTGCCCACTCCTCTGGGGATCCTGGGGGGGCAGGGGCAGCATCCTGCTCCCGTCTCCACTCCTCTGACCTCCATCACTCTCTTTGGGGTCCCACACATCCAGGACCCCTCTGCACCCCTTTTCTCCCAATAATAACATTGACTTCCTCCAGGTGTTACATCAGAGCAGGTGTGCATCCGTGTGTGTGTGAGGGCGTGGAGTGTGAGCAAGAGCATATGTGTGTGTGGTGTGTGTACGTGCAAAAGTGTGTGACCGCACATGACTACGTGCAAGGTGGGGTGCGGGCTGAGGGAAAGGTGTGCAGGGCTTGGGGAAGCTGAGAGGGGCCCAAGGGCACAGGAACCCCGCAGGTGGAAAGCACAGCTGGGCCGCTCCCCACTTGGGGTACAGACTCCCCACTGGCTGTGGTCGTGTCTGCTTAGTGACACCTCCGCAGCGGTGACACCCACCAGGTGTGTACAGAAGAGCCACTTTCTCTGCCCCGCCTCCCCTCCTGGCTGGGCGGCACCTGTGCAAACAGGAGACCTTGTTGGCCTGGGGTAGATGCCTGCTGCCTCCTGTTGGAGCTGGGGGGCCAGCTCCGCCCTAAAAACAGGGCTCTGCGTGTCCCTCTGTGTCCCCTGCTGCTCCTGGAGACCACCTGGACACCCGGCTTCCCTCCAGCCCTCTTGCCCTGCGCCTCCTCCCCTCCCGACCACTGCAGAAGCAGGAAACCCTGGCCACAGGACAGCTGGCACCCCAGGGGCACTGCCAGGCCCAGCCACCTTCGCGGGGTGTCAAGCCAGGTTCCCGGGGTGATCGCTGAGGAGGAGGAGCCCCCTTGGACAGGCAGGGTGCAGAATGACTGATCTCTGTCTTTTTCTCCAGGCCCAATTTCGCAAGCCCAGAGAACAGCTGGAACTTCTAAAGTGAGTGAGATTTGCGCCGCGTGCCGCCCTCTGGTGTGGTCCCAAAGGCTGGGAGGATGTCGTAGAATTTAAAGCTAAAACCTATTCTGCACAGTGCTATGCCTCACGCTCACCTCTATACTCAGGCAAGAGCACTTTCGCCGCCATTTCCTGTTGGCCACCAACATCTGTGTATCAATTTTTTCTCCTTTTTTGTTGGTACTGGGTGAAACTAAGGCCTCCACATTAATCTACATCCCCAGCTCTTCTTTAATTTATTTTCTATTTTGAGACAGGATATCGCTAAGTCACTAAATTGTCCAGGCTGGGCTTGAATTTGCCATCCTCCTGCCTCAGCCTCCCAGAAAGCTATGAATACAGGTGTGCACCACATCTGGTGATTTTTTTTTCTTTTCTTTCTTTCTTTCTTTCTTTTTTTTTTTTAAGACACAGTCTTGCTATGCAGTTCAGGCTGGCTCACTTTGCAGCCCAGGCTGGTCTCAACCTCACAACAATACTCCTGCCTCAGCCTCCGGAGTGCTGAGATGACAGGCATGCACCACCAGGCCCAACTATGCTTTTTTTTTCTTTTTTTTTTCTTTTTTTTTTTTTTTCTCCCCGGTACTGGGGATTGAACTCACAACCTCGCGCCTGCCAGGGCAGGCGCTTAAGCCGCTGAGCCAAACTCCCAGCCCTGGTTTTTTGAGGCAGGGTCGCACTGTGTAGCTCAGGCCGGCCTTGTGCTCGCGTTGTAGCCCAAGCCGGCCTCGAACTCACAACGCTCCGCCTACCTCAGCCTCCCGAGTGCTGGGATTAAAGGCGTGCGCCACCACGCCCGGCTGCTTTTTTTTTCTTTAGAGTAAGCATATATACCTTTCCATCAAAACAATTGTATTTTTATTACTTTAGGAAGTTGTTGGCTCTCTTTTTTTTCTCGGTATCAGGGATTGCGCTCACAACCTCGAGCCTGCCAGGCAGGTGTTTAAACCACTGAGCTAAATCCCCAGCCCTGTTTTTTTGAGACAGGGCCTCACTATGCAGTTCAGGCTGGACTTGAACTCACTTTGTAGCCCAGGCTGGTCTCTAACTCTCAATGGTCCTCCTGCCTCAGCCTCCCGAGTGCTGGGATTACAGGCGTGCGCCACCATACCCGGCTGGCTCTTTTGTATATTTCTACCTCCACAGACCATTCTTTAAGAAAAATACACTCTTGATTTGCTTTCAGTGTTAATCATGATCACAAAAAAGAAATGGAAAGCAACCATTTTTTAGGTGAGAAAAATGGGCCAGAGTTTAAATACATTAGAGTCTATCCATGTACTAATGGAGTTACAGAGCTATTAAAATAATTCCAAAATGCATTTCATTTTCAAAGTGGTTTAGAACCCACCATCACAAATATGGTTGTTTCATTACTGACTTTTTGCACTAAATAAAAACTATTAGATCACATTGAAATTTAACAGTGTTGATTTCTTTGAAATGTTTGTACTTTCCCAGCTTTAGAGATATATTGTTTTACAGCCAGGAGGGTGGGGGAGTGGGGAACTAGACAAGTAGGATTTATTTTTTTTCACCATAAACAAATCCCTGTTTGTTTAACATTTTCTTATGCTCTCTACCAATAATTCTTAAACTGCGGAGCAGCAGACTGAATTTTTGGGAGGTGAAATCTTGCACATGTAGGCTGTAAAGCCAGCAAAAGGTAGCTGGGCCCCGGCTGGGTCCAGGGTCTTTCCACGAACTCCAGGCCAGTGTCCTTTGTTGCACTTGGAATGCACACTGTCCCCATTACGGGAAGTGTGACATTTGGGACTTAGGACTCACAGATGTGAGGTCACCCAGCCAAGCGACAAGGAGCGTAGACTGAGTCCTGTCCTCCTCCCAGTGCGGAGCTTGCCAGGCACTGGGCCACCACCGAAGGTGTCACCTGCTGTCCCATGGCTCTTACTGGTGACCTGTGACACCGACGCACACCCTGCTTGCCCCCTCCCCGGGAATGTATCTCTTCCACCGCACCCAACACCCCTCTGGGTGGGGGCGCAGGGCCCAGCCCCGGCTCCTGGCGGACAGGAGGAATGCCCCGCCGTCCTCACTGACCTCGCGCTTCTCCGCTTCTCTGCGTGCAGGAAGGAGAGCCAGACTCTGGAGAACAATTTCCGCGAGATTCTATTTTTAATGGAGCAAGTGGACATGTTGAAGGAGCTGCTCAGGGACATGAAGGACGGCACGTTCGGTGACAGCAGCAGTGGCCCCGGGGACGTCACCTGGGATCAGGACAGCATCGAGGCACCAGACGAGGTGAGGCAGGCTGCAGGGCGGTGGGTGATGGGGCACAGTGCTTCCTGGGTGCTGATCCCACTGCTTCACTGTGTGAACACTCAGTGCCCCTGACACAGAGTTGTGACAAGAGCTCCCCATCCCTCCAGCTGGCCCGGGGATGCAGTCACAGAGACAGGGTGTTGCCATGTGACCTCCTCCCCACGAAATTAACCCCCAGTTCTACCTCACTGCCCAGTAAAAATCACAGACAAAAGACCACTGGCAAAGTGGCAGTCTCCAAGTGTTTACCTCCAAACCCTGAGATTGCTAGGGGTTCCCAGACCCTGCCTTCACCGCAGGTGCCGTGGGGCTCCTGGGTGCCTGGGTCAGGCAAAATAGTGAGAAAAACCAGCGAGCTAAACGGAGTGCGGTGGTACACACCTCTAATCCCAGCACTCTGGGAGGCTGAGGCAGGAAGATGCCAAGCTTGAGCCCAGCCTGGGCAATTTACCAAATTAGCAAGACCCTGTCTCAGAATTTTAAAAAATATAAAAGCCTGAGGATGTAGCTCAGGGCAAAGGCCCTGGGTTTAATCCTCAGTGGCAAAAAACAAAACAAAACAAGAAAGCAAACGTAGCAGTGCGCACGGCTTTGCCCCTCCCTCGTGCAGCCGCCAGCACCGCTGTGCCCGCCCTGCGCAGGTCCGCAGGTTGAAATGCACAGAAACCGCACACTGACCGCCCTCGGCCTGGCCTTCGGGGCCTGCTTTCTGCCTGGTCGCTGCTCCGGGAGAGCTCATGCGGCTCCACCCGCTCGGAAACTCGCACCCTGCAGAGCCCCTGGGTAATTCGAGCTGATGAAAAACTGCGGATATAAGCAGTCGTGTGTTTTCGTACACTGCCAAGTTTTTCAAATAACTGCAGGACGCTCGAGTTAAACACATACAGCAAAAATGAGGGAGCGAGGGGTGCTGCGGTCAGGGCTTCCGCGGGACCCTGGTGCACCTTGCCTCGTGGCCCTGGGGAGCCTCTGAAGCCGGCTCAGAAAGCCGCCGGGGCTCAAACCGTCGTTAGTGTGCAGATTAGGGGAAACCCAGACCTTTGTTTTGTGAGCAATCAAAACCCGAAGAGTTGGTCAAGATTAACAGAAAACTATGCTTGCAATTCGTGCAGGAAATGGTCAACCTGGTGCATTACGTTCTTAAAAGGCTGAGAGAGGACCAGGTGCAGATGGCTGATTACGCCCTGAAGTCTGCTGGTGAGTACGGATAAAAACGCCAGAAGGTGAGGATGGAAGAGAAAGGACGGGCTCACCCGTCATCCCAGCACTCGGGAGGCTGAGGCAGGAGGATCGTTGGGAATTTGAGACCAGCCTGGGCTACAAAGTGAGCTCAAGGCCAGCCTGAACTGCACAGTGAGACCCTGTCTCAAAAAGACAAGAAAGAAAAAAGAAAAGAAAAAAAGCCAGGGATTTAACCAGCAGCATAAGTACCTGCCTGGCAAGCTCAAGGTTTTGAGTTTGATCCAAAGTACTAAAAAAAAAAGGAAAGAAAGAAAGAAACAGAGAGAGAGAGAGAGAGGAAGGGAGGGAGGGAGAAAATGGAACTGCCCCCCAAGGCTTCACACTTCCTTATATTTCTTTATCCTTCTGGTAATTTGGAGGGGGGGACATAATGAGTCTCAATGACAAGGAAGAGAGTGAAAGTGGCCGTCCCGAGTGCTTTCCAGAGGTGAACCTTGATGTACACACGGCACGTTAGCCCTGAGGAGACTGACGGGACAGCCAGACAGTGGGGAAAGCGGACAGGCTTACATTATATACTGTGCCACAAACTAAAAGACCTAGGCGTCAGAGTGAATCTAAATGCATTATTAGTCACTAAATGGCAGTTTTTAAGGCATCATTTAAAAAGTCATTTTAAGAGTCAAATAATGTTCTTAATATTTTCCATTTAAAAGTAAGCCTTAAGAGCTTGGGCTGTGAATCCTGCCCCTTAACCATCTCCAAAAGGAAATTTACATTTATTAGAGAAATTGAATGTGTAGTTAAAACCTTCCTCTGGGGAAAAAAAATCCAACTCTCAGGCTATGGAAGTAATTTAGCAGTTTGGGTTAACCCTAACTACCACACACATGAAATTCAACCTATTCCCTAGATTGGGCACCATGTTCAAAATGGCTGCCGCTGTGAGTGGAGGCCGCGCTGTGACTGTCTAGGCCCGAAGCAGGGCGTTTTGGGAGATGAGGGGAACTGTTCATTGCTATGGATTTCTTTGGGTGCTAATTAACTTCTAAAAGTTGGGGTATATTTTTGAGGAGTTAGGTGGTATCTGAATTATCTAAAAAGTTGATTTTTAAAAAACTAAATGAATTGAAAAGGTGAAGATATTTGAATTATTTAAAAACTTCACAATGCAGTGTTCTGTAAAAAGCTTATATGAGGGTTATCAATCTCCACATTAATATGTGAAAAATTATTTCCTGTCCAATCGATTGAGTAGGAGTTTTAACTGGGTGAACAGATAATAGCAGCCTCAAAAAATAAGTATGTTTCATAGGGGTGCCAGGGAAAAGAAAGAATGCTTCATTAAATTTGAATTTTAGATGAATAGCAAATAATTTTCTTAGGATAAATATGTCCTAATTATTGTATGAGACATGACTATTACTAAAAAATTAGTCTTTTTTATTTATTTAAGAGAAAAAAGACACATATAAGAAAGACAAAAAGCAAAAGAGACAAACAAATGACTAGAGCAAATGCACAACAGTAACATTATAGGTTTACAAAACAGGATGATAGAAACTTGACAATGGTTGCAATATTGCATATTGTTATCTTCAAAATGGTTGTTTACATTAACAGATATAGACATGTAAAATTGATCTAATCATATGAGTATTAACTGTTCTTTCAATAACTAATTCATTCAGAAATATGTTCATTTTAGTTATCTTACATATACATATATACAAATTTATATCTTTTCCTTTTCCCTTTCCTCTTTACCCCTTTTCCCTTCCCAATTACTTTTGCTCTTTGAGCAGTTTTTTACTCTTACATAGTATTTATTGTGGATTTTGGATCATACATACTTTTTCAGTTTCTTACATTAGGGAGACAATATGGTATTTACACATGTGGGTTTGATTTATCTCACTTATGAGTATGGTCTTAAGTCATGACCATTTGCTTATAAAAGTCTCAATGCAATCTTTCTTAATAGCTGAGTAGTACTCCATTGTATAAAAATACCACATCTTTTTTATCCAGTCTTTAATTGATGGGCACTTGGGTTGTTTCCAAGATCTGGCTATTGCAAATTGTGTTGTTATAAACATGGGTGCACAGATATCACTGTGGTATGATGTTTTCAATTCTTCTGGGAAAATGCCCAGAAGAGGGATAGCTGGGTTGAGTGGGACCTCCAATCCTAGCTTCTTGAGGAATTTCCACACTGACCTCCACAATGGTTGCACCAGTCTGCACTCCCACCAACAGTGGAGAAGAGTTCCTTTCTCCCCACAGCCCCTCCAGCACTAAAATTAATCTTTATTCATCTAAAATTTAAATTTGCAGGAGAGCCTAAAGACTAAATTTTTAGCAAGCTAGGGTTCACATTTACTATTTCAGATCATGCAATCTTACAGAAAGTTCTGGAAATCAAATATTTGGTCAAGTGTATATGCTTTTAATATTATATGGCATTGCTCAAATGAAATTTGAGGAAGTGGTTTATATTTTTTACCTCTAGGGTGTAAAACACATTTTCTTTCTAAAATAATCTGAAGGGATGCTATTTATAAATATATTTTATATTTATTTGATTAAAATTATAGTTCAGTAAATATAATTGGGATTATGAATATAACTTATAGGTCGTTTATGACATTTGGTTCTCTGTTGTTTGTTTTTAAGTGAATAGGGCTGCAGGAAATCTCATTTATCACATGACCTGTGAAAATATGGAGTGCCATATGTATTTTTTTGACAATAAACAATCTGTATACTATTTCCAGCTCCAATTTAATTGTTGCAGAATTCAAATTTTTATCATAATATCAGTTTCTGAAATTTTGTAAAATTGTCCAAGGCCCACATGACTTTCTCAATATAACAGAATTTCAGTGGAAATGAATACTCATATTTTCCCCACTGATTCCTTGACTGTGAATTTTGCCTCATTTATAATTTTCCCTGCAATAATCTTTCCAAGGACATTATAAACCCAATTGATATGTACTGACTTGTGTATGTGTTTTTTAATTTAAAAAAGTATTTTATATTGTAGGGGCCTCCATTGTTGAATCTGAAACCTCGGAAAGTTACACAAATAATAAGACAAAACTCTACTGGCATGGGATAGGGTTCCTGAATCATGAAATGCCTCCGGATATTATTCTTCAGGTAAAAATGGAATTAACCCATTTCTCTTTTAGGATTTCATTATTACCTCCCAGAAAATATTAATGTTTAAAATTCAGGTAATTTAAGAGCATCCAACTCTGAAATAATCTTATATTTTTTATAGTCATTACACCATATGGGTTATTTCTTATTTGATGATCAGTAAACTGTGATTGGTTAACTTATCATTACTCATTATTTAAAGATCTCATTATTTCTCAGAACATATACATTTCACATCTTTCATTTACATTGCTTCTGTATCCTCCCTTTTAGACTGAAAACTTCAGTCATACAACAGACATTAAAAGTGCTGCTCCTTTAAGGGCCAGTACTATGTTAAGTGCTACTCAGGACATAGAGTTTCATTAAGCCCAATTATAACAAGAACAATTTCTAGGTAAGACTTCAACTGAACCTTTCGGTTCAATGCCAAAGGAAGTGAAAAACACAACAGTAGGACACTTAAATACATTTGAAAAATTGGTTTCAAATTTAGAAGCAGCTTCAGGGACAAACATACACTCTTGTATCAGGTTGTGCTCATAGTCTACATCTGGCAAATGAGAGGGACTGCTTTTCGTCCACCATCATTGTCCTCTCCCACACCACCACAACCATCCCCACTACTGCCATCACCCTCACCGCCCACCACTGCCACCATGTTTACCTCCACCATGGCTGCCATGGCTACCATGGCCTTGGTCATCAGCACCCCCACCAACACCATCGCAGCCATCCCATTACTGCCTCCACCATCGCTTCCGCTGAGGCTACCATCGTGACCATGACCATCACCATCACGGTCCTCAGAAGCACTGACCACACATACCCTCCAGCTGCATCTACCAGCTCACGGTCCACTTAAAGCCATGAAGGAAAGCCATGCTCATGGGCTAAAGGTATCTGATTGACAGGCACGAAGTGTTCTGGCAGATCAACCACAGCTAGGGGTATCATGGACACTTGCTGTTTGATAATGTTTGCTGAATACTGCCTGTGTCCTGCAGGCATTGGGCAGACCTGCCAGAGGTAGTGATTAGATGACCAGTGTTCTAGCAGTGGATTTGCAAAACCACACAAGAGATTAATTCAGTCTTTTCTTTCCAGCCAGACGTCCACCCTGGAAAGTGCTGGGCCTTTCCAGGTTCCCAGGGTCATATCCTAATCAGGCTTGCCCGGAAGATCATCCCAATGTCTGTCACCATGGAGCACATCTCAGAGAAGGTGTCACCATCAGGAAACATCTCCAGTGCACCCAAGGAGTTTTCTGTCCATGTGAGACACTGTCTGAATCCATCACTCAGAGTGGGTGGTGACGGAGGGTGTTGACCGGCATTAGGAGCTGGACCCTCCTGATTTTCCATTGCATGGCTACCTGCTTTCTGGGCCTTTGCTTTGTTATCTACAAAGTGAAAGGGTTGGACAGCAGGGCTTCTAGCACTTAATTTTATTGTTCGCTTTTATCAAAGTTTTACACGTACATCAAAAATGTTAAATATTCCCGTAAGTTTAAAATGCAGCAGTGGTTCCTTATTTCCTGTCTCTCTGTCCCGTTACCCCAGTGCTTCCACCTGAGACAGGTTTAGCTGCACATTTTCATATTTGCTTCCATACTTGATTTTACCATTATTCCTTCATTTTTCAGTGGTGACGTCCCCCTGTGGTGATGAAGATGAGCTCCCTTCCGTGGTTGCCCCCTTATTCCTAATATCTTGGTATCCTTTTCAAAAACCAGGCTTATGGAGAGAATTCACATAGCAGTCACTCGCCCACCTGCAGTGCACTGATCAGGGCCTTTGTGTGTTTATCCCCACAGTCGGGTTGTGACCTGCCATGCACAGATGAATCCTTTCAGTTAGTGTCATATTTGCCAAATTCACCCATATTGGAGCAAGTGTTCCTATTTGATTTTGTTTCCAGTTGTTTTTGCTTTTCTATTGTGACTAGATTATGCTTGTACATTCGTGTGCAATTTTTGCATTGGCTTCTTGGTGTAGAGTCATTGTGTACTTATTTCCAGCTTTTGGTCTATTATGAGGAAAGCTGCTGTGAACATTTGTCTACACGTTTTTGTATGGACTTTGGTTCTCTTTCCTGGAGTATACACCTAAGGTCAGACTGCTGGGCCTCATGCTAAATCTATGCTTACTATGTCTGAGGAGCTAGGAGCTTTATCTTATCTTTGTTTCCATCATATTCAGTGTTTTCATGGTGAATATGTGAACGGTATTCTTCCTAATTGAGCCATAGGGTGTACTTGAATACTATTTTTTTAACATAATTTTTGAAGGTTTGGAAGATAGTTGCTTTATGTTTATTTAATTTGCTCAGTTTTACTATATTTTTCACATTAAAACATTCCCAATCTTTTCACCAGAAGTGCAAACATTCACATCTCTGTATCTGCCTTCTATCTTCTCCCTATCTTTCCCTATAATCTTTCTTGTATCTATCTCCTGTCTATCATCTTCCTATCTTCTCTATATATTATCTATTTCTCTTGCATCTTCCTGTTACCCCTCTCTGTTATCGTCTATCTACCTGGTTAGCCAGCTAGCTAACTATCACCTGTCCCCATGGCCCTGTGGTCAGTCCTCAGTCTCATGAACCCCCGAAGTCCGCATCCTTGGGGGGCACTAGCCGGTCCTGGCTCTAGCACAGCCCTGCTCCCGGTGGGCGCACACAGTGTCACAACTACACCCACTTATTTTTGTTGTTACATTTGTTGGTACAATTTAGACATTCATATTGATCCCATTCATCCCAGGGGATTTGTACCTGTGCATGATATATTGGTACCTCTTCCCCCCTCCCCTTCCGTCCCTTCAACATCCATTTATTTTAACTGAAAACTTACTCATCACAAACTCCATTTGGTCTCTTTACAGGGTCTCATGAAAAGATGTGAAGGAGAAGAAATTTTCCTTGGTCAGTTCATCTATAACAAAACAGAAGCCACCGTCCAAACATTTGACCTACAGGTAATGAGCATCCCTGTGAACTGATAAGATGCAATCGGCTCCCTCGCTGGGGTGATTTCAGCCACGTGAGGAGGTGGGGAGCCTCCATGCAAACACTGCACCATCCTGAACCGGGCATCTAAGGACTTGGGTATCAATGGAGGTCCTGGAGCCAATTCCCGCAGATACCGAGGGATGAGCAGGAGTGTTAGAAATGAACGTATTGTTAGAGTTTCACATTTAATTGCCTTGTTACACACTTGGGCTCACCCATTTGGATTCACAGGTGGCTTCATAGATTGCTCTCCTGTAGCACAGTAGGGTGCACTGAGCAAGAGGCCGTGGCAGAGACCGGCACCTAGGCATCCAGACCACCACGCTGTCTCTCCCAGCACCACATTCCTCCCAGTAGGGCATTCTCTCAGCCCTTAGACAGGTGTATCTGAAAAGGCTTGTGTTAGAGGAAGTTATAAAGAAAGTGTTTTAATTTTCCACTATATCCACGTTCGCTGTAGTTCTTTGAGATGGATTTCATTATAAGTTGTTTCTTTTCTTCATTTTCAGCATGAAATTTCTGAATCCTTATTATGTGTGAGACTGAAAATCCTTAGCAATTGGGGACACCCACACTATACCTGTTTGTACCGGTTCAGGGTCCATGGCATTCCCAGCGATCACACCTGAAGGAGCTGGAGCCAAACACAGTGGCCACAAGTCTAGCACTTCGTAAGACTCCTAGTTGCTAGATTAGACTGCACCCCTAGGAATTGCAAGTGGGGAGTGGGGAGAAATCTCAAAGTGGTTCCCATTTGCCCATAAAAAGTAATCAATTTTACTAATAAAAATATGAAAGTAAATTCAACCTTCTTGCAGTTTGCTTTTTAAGGATGCAATCACGTTGTTAAAGCACTGGGAAGTAATTTTGTACCTAGAAGAAGATGGTTTTACTCAACCTTTGTTCTCTTAATAGCACCTGTACCTTCATTTCTGCATCCTTATATATCATATGTCTCAGTCACTTTCTTTATTTCTGAGACACAGTACCCAACGCTCACAACTTAAAGGAGAGGTTTATTTTGGCTCATGGTTTCAGGCCATGTTTGGAAAGCTTAAGCACAGAAGCAGCATGGTGGAAGGGCCTGGCGTAGGAAAGCTGCTCACATCATGGTGGCCAGGAAGCAGAACAAAGGGAGGAGTCCAGAAAGGGAAAAGACACTTTAAGGTCATGGCCCCAATGACCCATCTCTTCTGACCAGGCCCCACCTCCTAACACCAGGTCAGCTGCAGGGGTCCCATGACTCAGTCAGCTTCCACAAGCCCTGCCTCCAAGAGCTGACGCTTTATGGGAAGATCCAAGACCCAAACCATACCACCAGGTCAGGATGTCAACTGTCACCACTATTGCTAACACTAGTCTGGAAGCACTGTCAGTGCACACAGAGACAGATAATTTTTCAGTCAGAGGTAAAAATTTGTAAGGAGTTCTAGCCATGACTGTTTGCAGATAAATTTGATGATTTCTTTGAAATACAACAAAGTCTAGTTTTTAAAAATCACAGAGAAGTGAAAACAGCAGTAAAATGGTAGACACAAAATAACCATCTATACATCACTCACAAATACAAAGAACAACCTGTAAGGAGGTATAATTTACAGAAACCTAAGAACGCAGTAACCTGCCTATGTAAAAATGTCCCAGCAGAAGTGAATGCTTAAAAGAGGATTTCAGTAAATAAAAGGAAAACTCTAAGCTTGAAAGTCAGGGAGCACTGGGGAAGGGATGGGTCCTCTTGAAGCGTGCTCTCGGCTGATTCCTTTCCCAGGCACGAGACTGTCTTCTCCATTCCACACTGATGGCAAAGGAAGAGGCCTGAGACTGTGTCACAGTGTGGAAGCAACTGTTCTCACTCATGCTTTGGTATAGGATGGAGTAAGTGCTACCTCCTCCAGATCATCTCTTGTTGGAGTACAGTTATAGCATAAGGGCACACTTACAGAATAACAAATTTACAGACATCTAACAGCAGTTAAAATCCAATAGTTGCCTCTGACTATGCTCCTGCTCCCTGTCACGTAAACATCCTGCTAACTTCAGTCAGCCTTGACTGTCTGGGTCCTGCTGCTTTTCTTCTGATAGTGTGCTAGGCCAATTTGACTATTCTCAGCTTATGTTTCCCTTATATTGCTTTTAACTGGCTTCACAGACTTTGGTTGGGGTGAAGTAACACAGTCAAAAATACTTCTTTAACTCTGCTTGCTCCACTTGAACCCCCTCCCCTCATCCTCAGGATGTTCCTATGTTATGATAATTCCTTTTAAGCAAATGTATTTAGAATATATGACATAATTCAATCCATGTAACCAGTCATGTAATGCCTTGTACTTCCTGCTTGTAAACTGTATTTAAACTGAACCCAAAACTGCCTCAGAGCTGATGATTTGGAACTGAGATTCCCATCAGCCCACTAGCATGATAAACAGTTGCCTTCTAGATTCCTCGGTGCAGTTTTCCATTTGGTTTGATACTGGTTTTTCTGTAACACTCATAGCAAGGGACATTGCTTTGGTTGCAGGGTGACCCTGCATTTTCTGCATCAGGCTTGGAATCTGGCTATGTGGAGGATGTCGAAAGGATGATTCCCATCCTCCCTCCCTCCCCAGGAATATATCAAAAGTGAATTACACCTCTGTAGCTGTGCTGCTTACAGACTTTCACAGAACTATGGTACCCATGTGCTGTGTTCCTTCAGAGCAACCCTAATCCTGAGACCCAGAGCTAAAGTCAAGCAGATTGCAGAGGTAAGACACAGGTGGCGTTGAAAGAGCTGAATAATCGCACACATCTTTCAATGTGACCGAAGATTTTTTTTCCATTAGTGAGAAGTGCTGGAAAACACAAAAAGGGTGAATTAAACTGTTGCAATTTTCCATTGCTACTGTTATTTCAGAGCTGGTTTGAAACATTGCAATGTAATATTTGAAAGTGTTTTTCTAATCTCTTTTTTACTGTGCCTTTCATCCCCGGGTTAGAAGATATCTGGAGAGAGACATCCTTTCTATTTGATTTTCAGTGCTTACTGAAGTCTTTTTAACTGTTTTTATGAACAACATGACTTATATCTAGATGCCCTCCTCCCAAGCTGCATATACTCACAGGTGGGACTTTCAGGAGGCGATTGGATCATCGAGGTGCAACACCTGTCAGTGGGTTGGTGCACTGATGAGTTTACAGCTAAATGCGATGTTGGGAAGAGAAGCCTGTAGAGGAGGCAGGTCTCTGGGGGTGTGTGCTGGAGGGTTCATTTACTTCTCCTGCTCCTCCTTTCTCTCTGCTTCCCGTCTCCCATGCCATGGGCAGCTTTCCCCTGCCATGCCCCTGTGCCACACTGCCCTGCCTTGGATCCAGCCACCCATCTAAGGACTGAGACTATTGAAACATGCGACAAAATAGACCTTTTCTCCTCTAAATTCCTGGGGTCAGGTATTGTGTCTGAGTGACAAAATTACTAAGACTATAGCTTCATTCCAGAATTTCTCAGATTAACATTAAGTAGACACTGGGTGTTCATTTGATCTTCTTTAACCTTTGTATATGTTTTGCAATACTAACTAGGTGAGAAGTCACTGAAACATTTAGAATTCCACACTGAACTTCAAAAATTATCAAGTGGGGCTGCTGCTTCTACCTCGGAAAGTATTTGCTATTTATCTAGGAATAAAGCTAGCCAGGTGAGAAGGAATACATGGAGTTCTGTTTGGAAATCCCTACATCCAGAAATAAAAACTCTGACAACCTGATGGTCCTTCTTCAAGTTAAAAAGATCCCTGTAGACCACTCAGAATGGCGGAGGATGCATAATAAATCCTGTCCACATCTCCATTGTTGAGTGTCTTAATTTTTCTTATTAATGAGACAAAATACCCAGCACCTGCAAGCTAAAGAAAGAAAGGTTTATTCTGGCTCACAGTGTGTAGAGGTTTCAGTCCATGGTCAGCTGGTTCCAAGGCAGGGTGGCCTTGCACAGGAGAAACAGTCCACAGCAGGGCAGGCATCACGCAGCAGCCATGGGCCTCCCTGTCCCTCTTATTCCACTCAGGTATAAACTTACCAGCCACACCCAGGACTATGCCAAACCAATCAGTGGACCATTGCAATACCACACACCTTCAACCCCAGTATCATACACACAAGATCCAGCTACCTCCCAAAAGCCCCGCCTGCCACTGCTTGAGGCTTTGGGGGAACTACTAAACACAAGCTATAACAAGGGTGGCAAATTGTGCATGGTGTGAAGGCGTGATGGACAGGTTAGATATGAAACATGGACTGAGATCTGGGCCAAGGTCATCCAGCAGTACAGCCCCAGGCCATGAGCAGAGGGGACATAAATACACTGCCTGCCTGCATCAAACACACCTAAAGGCTAATTGCATTCCAAACAAAGTTATGAAACCTTAAAACATCTGTATTCACTGGCAAGCACTGATATATTAAGAGTAGGGGAAAATACAGTTTTAAATCAGCAAACACTTAAGACAGCAATGATCTCAATTCGTACATTTTCTCACCTTCACACTGACTTTATAGAACCTAGAATAGCAATTTTGTGCAAGAAAGTATTCTGGCCTTCTCTGAAACATGTAGTTATGATGAATGTTTTCATAGTTCCTTCTTTACAGAATTCATCTGTGAAGTATCTTAGTTTAAAAGTAGTTTTAAGGGAATAGTAGCTGGTTACATTTGAGCTACTGTCAAGGAAAAGCCGAACTTAAATTCATGCAAACACAATTAGACCTCTTCAAACAGAAAAGTCTGTAAATTTTCTGCAATATTCACCATCCTCCAAACTACTCAGGGATATAGATTCTATTTTTGTGTTTTTTTTTCTTATTCAAAACAGTAGAAAGTGGCAGGTAGGTCAGAGTAATATATGATCTTTAAGGTTTATTTGGAAATTAGAAGAAAAAAATTATTTGTGCATGGAATATGATAAAGTGGCAGCAAGTACACAATGCAAGATTGTGATGATGGTGATCCTTAAATATCACATCAAAGAAAAATAAGCTTGATTTTATCTTGGAAAAACTATTAACTGGAACCTCAAGAGGCATCCTGGAGGAGTTCGCTCCACACAGTCCTTGTGAAAGTTAAACATCTGAGGGTCACTCATCAATGACAGCAACAAATGTCACCCTCTCTGTGAAGGGGACCTGTCCAGAACTGGCCAATGATGATTACAAGAGGACCCCAGGCATTCACCAAGGAGCTACTGCATGAAATAAAATTCAATTTCTGGTTGCAAGACTTCCCATCTTCTATTTCTATCAGCAGCATAAGAGGGAATACTACCATGATTTTGGTTTATGACAACTTTTTATTCTGTGTAAGATTTAAAAGACAAAATCACAAAAATAACTATATGGTTTGGAGTACACCATGTCTAATGAAATAATCCTCAATAGCAGTCACCTGAAGGGGTGGATTGGAAGCTGTACAGCAACAGAGATTTCATATCCAGTTGAGGTGGGGGAAGAGATCATGTTGACAAAAGAGTCATTCACAACAGTCAGATTGAAAGAGGGAGAGCGCATTTCTCTTTTGCCCTGAAGAGGGGATCTGAAACAGACTGGAGATCTGAGGAGATGCCCACGATGTGAGGAGAGTGACTTCTAAACGTGACTTCAGCATCTTTCCAGTGGACCTCAAGAGCTTCAGACTGGCAAAGCTCCAAGGCCATTGGAGGACTCAGTGATACTGTGGTTGTCCTAACACTGGATTAGACTCAAGAACAAAAAGCATATGGATGTCTCTTTAGAATAAGAAAGCTGCCTGCTCTTACTATGGTGTAAAATATGAAGAGACACCTAACTATACCCACTGGGCCCACAAGCGAGAAGCCAGCCTTCCTGTTAAATCTGGGTCCAGGAGGGCAGAAGCCGCCTGGCAGGAGTCTGGGGTTTGACATCAACAGTCTCTTCGCGTGGGCTCCTCAGGGTCAGGGAGAGGTGGCCCGGGGGTGGCAGACCTGTCAGCTGGATTCAGAGGGACCTAGTGGCCACTGACTCTTGTGGGGACAGGATGATGGTAGCCTGGACAGAATATAAGGGACAGAAAGAGGGCTGCTGTGGTCACTTGTCACTTGCTGTTTTGCTACTTCTTGGCTGGGTTCCTTCTGCTTTGTGGCCCTCTGCCCAGCGTGGACTGCTTCTCCTCTGTGACGCCCCTCTGCCACGCCACCCCACCTTGGAGCCAGCCTACTATCAACTAAAACCTGGTGAGCCAAAATAAACCTTTCCTCCTTTCACCTTGGGTGTCGGATATTGTCTCACAATGAGAAAATTAAGACAAATGCTAAGCATTTAGAAATTCAACAAGGGTTTCCTGAGGGCCTTGGAAAACAGCAATCTTAGTTCAGGCTGGCCTTGAACTCACAATGTCACTCTGGATGGCCTTGAACTCACAGAGATTCTCCTGCCTCTGCCTCCCAAATGCTGGGATGACAAGTGTGCACCACCTTGTCTGGCTCACAAATATATTTTAAGTTGTAATTAATGAATTATCTGTTCTTTCTTATGCACTCTAAATCATGCAATGAAGACATTCTGGGAGTCTGTTCTAGGTGTCTTCTTAAAAATAAGAGAAAACAGTGTTAAAAATTATTTTTTTTTAATTAAGCAAGCTCTATCAGAAGTTTGAAAATTATAAAGGAAAGGCGAGGCATATAGCTCTTTGATAGAGCATTTGCCTAGCATGGGCAAGGGACTGGGTTTAATCCTCAGCACCACAAAATAAATAAAAAGGAAATATGCACACTCAGGACTCTAGTAGGGGCCACTAACTGGTTACAGGCAGAATACGCCCTGGAAAAAGGGATGGGTGACCGTGTCGAAGGACTGGGAAAATTTACCAAGGGGCCTTCAAGTCATGTCTGTGTGTGACTGCCAGGCCAAACTCCGCACCTGGTAAAGAGGCAGATAGAAGGTGCCAGCATGACACTCCCACGGCACCGCCTGTATTTAGATTACTGGTAGTTTTCGCTACCAGCGGAATCTGTGACAGGTGGAGGACAGTGCCCCAGGGGGCAGATGTAAGGCAAGGCTGCCGGCAGTAATGGAGCCTCGGAAACGTTGCCTGTATTCTTGCTGTCTCCCCTTCATGCGTCTTTCTGTGCTGTTTTCTTGTTTGATTTTACTCTGTGGACGAGCTGGACAAGGGTTTGGCAATGAAGTACAGGGGTCAAGAGAATTGGCAGAACTGCACAGAAAAGGGACTTGCTTTGTTTTCTGCAGGTATTAAGAAAACAAACCAGGTGTTTGTTCCCTCAGGTGATTCTCATGCAATACAAATGTATAGCCCTTATACCTCCTAGCAGTATCATTAATAAAAACGACTCTTTCTGATTTAAGAACTTTAACTGCTGCTTATGGATGTTATTTTGCTCTATCGCCAGAGTTCTTGGGCAACTCTCATTCTATTTACAGATATAAATAATTTATGCACAACTTTACCCATGTCAAGGTAGGTTCATCAAAAATTGAGTATGCAAAATGTATGCTATTAATAGGAACTTATGATTCTCTTTTGTAAAAAGAAATTAATGTTCACTTTATCCTGCTACAAAATACCAGTAGCAAATAAAGGATGTACTTCAGAATTTTATCGTGTTTAATATAGATGTGTACATACATGCAGGTACACATAGAAGTACACGTTCATATGTGTAAATATATAGATGTACACGTACACACATATACTCATGTGTAAACACATTTTTAGCCCTTTAAGGAGCTGAATATCTCTCAGAGGTGGTATGGTCTCCTTCAGATTAGAGACAGCCAAGAATTCAGTGCATTTTTATTTTCCTAAGGACACTTCATTCAAGACTAAAGCACTGTCAATATTTCAACAGGCAGAACACATCATTCCCATAAAACTACACTGCAGTCTGTGAACTATGGTCCAAGACTGATGCACACGGCTCAATCTTAATAGCTAAATACTTCCTGCAGCTTGAAGGCGCCCGTGGAGAGCAAGCACTGGGTATCTGCGACCAGTGTGACAGTGTGGGCCTCTGGGGGTGTTGGTGGCAGGGGTCCCCCTCGGGAGCAGACAGAAGCCATGGGCTCCATCTCAGGCTCTGGGTGGTGCACCAAGAATAACCCTTGCTGGACCCTAGCACCTGGATACTGGACTTCAGAGCCTTGACAACTCTTAGGAAACACATTCTCCTAAATAAATTACCTAATCTGCGGCATTCGGTTACCAGCAGTACAAAACAGACTAAGATACTTGTATGAGACATCTACTATGTTACTCGCCGCAGATCAGAGAACATTAACTCAGCAACTAGATGTTGCTGTTTCTAAAAAAATTAGAATTTGGAAACACTGAGTGAACAAACTGAAGTAACAGAATATTTTCAAAACAGGAATCACTTTTTTCTTTTACCACCATACCCTCAACCGCTAGCAGACGTTTCCCATCCCGACCATCCTTTCCTTGCTGTTTCCCTCACAGGAAAGCACTGACCCAACAGAAGACGCTGTGAATTGAATGTTTGTGTCCTTCCAAAGCCTACGTGGACGCTTATTCTCCAAGCTGATAGAACTAACGGGTGGGGCCTTGAGCAGGTGGTTAGGCCAGGAGGGCGCTTGCTGCTGCTGCAGTCAGGGCCTCAGCATCAAGGGTTTTCAGGGACCCTCTGACTCTCCCCAGCCTCACTCCCCACATGAGGACACAGAGGTTCCGAGACCAGGCCCTCAGACACCTGCCTGCCTGTGCTGACCCTGGACTCTGCAGCTTCTAGAAGAGCAGGGAACGCATTTCTGCCACCTATAAATCACCCTGCTTTGGTGTTTTATAGCTCAAGCTAACAGAAGAACATAGTCATAGCTCAAACTAAAAAAGCACCCAAAAGGGCAGTGCAGTAGTCCCCCAAACCCTCCTTTGTTTACTAATTCCCCAGGTGCCAAGGTGAAAAATACTCTTCCAAAAAGCATTCAGCCGCCCCTGTAAGAGAGAGAAAGATGGTCATTCTTGAGCATATGATTGCTAGTAATAACCGACTGAAATGTGGTATCCTGTAATTTTATGGACTCAAAACCATTTATTTGAGAATCACATCTAACTTTACCCCAATTTCTTTTGGGGGGGGGGTACCGGGACTCGAACTTAGGACCTTGTGCTTGCCGGGCAGATGCTGTGCCCGAGCTATATCCCCACTGAGATTTTTAAAATAAAGCACAACAGACATTAAAATCCTAGAATCAAAAAGGTCCTTGGTGCTGGTGTGGCTTCTCAAACAAGTTTTATTTTTTTGTTTTTGAGGCAGGGTCTCACCATGCAGTTCAGGCTGGTCTCATACAAGCAATCCTCCTGCATCAGCCTTCCAAGTGCTGGGATTACAGGCATGCACCACCACTGGAACAAGTTTATTTTAAAACTCACTCTACTCATTTGGGAAATGTCATTTTGGAACAATCTGGCTTAATTTCTTTCTGGACATGACAAAAAATATTAATTTTATGACATGATTGGGATCAACAAACCAGCTGAAAGTCTGCAGATGGGCACAATGCTTCTCCAATATGTACTGAACCATAATCATTCAACACGGCATAATCATGAGAACAAGAACTGTCTTCAACAGAAGACTTTCTAAGGTTTAAGAGTACAGCGCGGCAGCCCTGGCCTGCAATCCCAGCTACTCCAGAGGATGAGGCAGGAGGACCGTTAAAGTCAAGCAACTTAGCCAACCTGTCTCAAAATAATCCCCATTACTATAAAAAATAAATAAAAATAAAACGGGCTGGGGGTGTGGCTTAGTGGCAGAGCGCTTGCTTAGCATGTGCAAGGCCCTGGGTTCATTCCCAGCACGGCAAAAACCAACCGAACAAAAAAGATACACATTTTAGTACTGTGATACTACATAAGCAGAAACTAGATCAAAGTTATGAAATATCCCTGAATAATATTTTATAGCTAAGTCCTGTTTCTGTTATTAAACTGGCTTGCTATAACTAAAACACCAACAAATGCTTACCTCCTTTAAATTATACTGTGGGGATTTTAACTTCAACTGCTATAATTGTAAAACAAAGAAGAAAAAAATCAAAAGAAAAAAAAACATGATAATTCAATCTAATGAAAAAGTTTGTGATTATATTTTCCTTGCTGTGACCTCAAAATGATTTAAACAGTGATTTACGCTTTTAAGTAAGAAAAAAGATTTCTTTCAATTTTACAGTTATTCTAACAATAACATGAAAAGAATCAGTATTTTGTCTCACAAAATGTTTGCTTTGGCCTTCAGTTTAAGGCCAAAAATAAATAAATAAATAAAATCTGAAAGTAGATTTCAATGGTGAAAGTTTTTGTACGTAACTAGCAGCGGAAATGTTTCCCAGGCTGCCCTCCCACTTGGCAGTTACACTACTGAAGTTACTCAACCTCTCTGAGCCTCAGTTTCTACCTGAGGGTAAAATGAGTTGCCTCACATTAAGCAGGACCCGTCTCTAGCACACGCAGAGAATGCCCTTGGTTAAAGGTTGGCTCTTATCATTAACATCATCATCATTACATCATTGGTGACTTACATCAACTAGTATTTATTCAGTACTTTTAATGAATGCAGTAAGGCATTGGACTAGTTTCTACAAGAAATACAAATGTTTACATATTTAACTGATACAGATAACCAGTTTGTCCCAGAACTCATAATCTTGATGTGCAGATGGACATACGTCGGAATGACCCGAGGCAGGTAGCAAAGTCTGGCGAGACAAAACTATAATGTGAAATGAAGGGGGTAGGAGGTTAACATACCCAAAGTGTTTAAACGAGCTTCACATCAGATGAAAGCAATGCCTCCCATCGATGAAAACTATCTGACCATACAATCAACAGGAAGCAACAACAGTAGAAACTCTGAGTATAAGAAAGGAGAGACTTGAAGCAGACACTATGCTACCTTTTCTTTTTTCCTGATTAGGAAAATGAAACCAGAGACAGTCTGAGGTTTCCCACCTCTACTTTGTTATTCTCCCTATGATTCCACAATTCCAGAGTTGACATTTTTCATCAGTAATGTAAAAGGGACTTATGAACTCATAGAAGAGATGTGAGAGGTACTTCGTTCCATCCAGATCTAACCCCTCATGATCCAAACTGTAACATGCTGAGTAACTATGGTAGCCTGTCTATGGTGGGAATAGGCATTCAGTCACCTGTCACTTAAAAGCCAATCTCTCAAGTATCAGTGATAAAATGCCTAAGTTTAAGAAATTCAGAAAACTTTTGGAAATAATTGCCTCAAATTTCACCACTCCGTAAGACTGGTTTAATTACCTCCAAATGGCAGATGAGGCTGAGAGTAATGAATATAAAATCGTAATTACTGAAACCACATACTAAGGCCTTCCACTAAACTTGAATGCCTAAACCCAGTTACTCTGTTCAATGTCAGAAAGTGTCCAAGTGACTTGTAATTAATTTAAAAGCAAAAGCATCTGAAAAAGAATAAAGTGATTTCAGTGTTTCCCAGTCTTTTCTCTCCTTGAACACCCTTAAAGATGTGACCTTTCAGTTTCCTCAGGGAGGCTATCCTAGACCTCCTGACTTTACCCACCTTTGATGTACTATCAAACCTTCTAATTATCCTCCCTAGTACTTATCAAGGTGGCGATTTAAAATAAATTGTAATTTTTTGTTTATGAGTCTTCCAAATTATTCTAAGCTTCATAAGAGAACTATTCTTTATTGTATTTGCTGCATATACTATATTGTGTTATATCCCTAACTTGTAACAGTTAACGGAAAAAGTAGATAAATTCTAATTTACTATCTTTTTTTTCACTTCTTAATACAAGAACCATAATGAACAACAGTCTTTCTAGGTTGACGACAAATATATTGTTGGTTTCATGTTATAGTTTTGTTCAGGGGAGTGGGACCAGAGCAGGGATGACTCCTAAGACTCTTCAAGAGTGGTCATATGGAAAATACTAAAAGCCCTAAGGTCATAAAATATGACTAACTTAACATAACATGGACAGTACGGCTCTAGTAATAATCTAACACCATTTGAAAATACATGAGACAGAAAAATTTAAACAAAGAGCATACATAAGAAATGACAATTTTTTAAAATCAAAGTTAAATGAATAAAAAATGTTGATAAAAATAATGCAATGGTTATTAGGAAAATGCTATGAAGTGCAGTCATAAAATACGATGTTTAAATTAAACCAAATTTATTACAGTAAAGACGCATTGCCATTAATCCCCCTCAAAGTACTCCCCCTCACTTTGAACACACTTATCCCAGCGTTCTTGCCACTCTGCAAAGCAGTGCTGGAAGTCCTCCTTGGTGAGTGTGTCCAGTTGCGCGGTCACAGCTTCCTTGATGTCCTGAATCGATTCAAAATGTTTACCTTTTGTGGCCATCTTGACTTTGGGGAAGAGCCAGAAGTCACACGGTGCCAGGTCTGACGAATATGGCGGATGAGGACACACTGTAATATTCTCATCAGACAGAAACTGCTGTACCAGAAGCGATGTGTGATACGGTGCACTGCTATGGTGGAGGATGAAACCATTTGCCCATTTCTCAGGCCGTTTTACACACACATCATTGATTAAACGCTCTAATAAGCCCTTGTAATATTCGGAGTTCACCGTCGTGTTCCTAGGTACAAACTCAGCAAGGACAATTCCGTCAAGGTCAAAAAACACAATCAACATCACCTTAATGTTGGATCCTGACTGCCGTGCTTTTTTTGCACGAGGAGCACTGGGTGACTTCCACTGAGAACTTTGAACCTTGGTCTCCGGATCATAACCATAGACCCAAGTTTCATCTCCTGTGATGATGTACCTTAAAAAGCTAGAATCTGAAGCAGATCGCTCTAGCAACTCCAATGAAATCGACAAGCGCTGTTGCTTTTGTTCCTCAGTCAAAACGGGTGGGACAAATTTTGCAGTCACTTGCCTCATGTTCAAATCTGTGGTTAAAATGCTTTGAACGGAACCGTAAGAGATGTTCAGATCCTCAGAAATCTCCCTAATAGTCAACTGCCTGTTTGATCGAATTATTTCGCTTACTCTTTCCACATTCTCTTGGGTTTTTGATGTGGAGGGACGCCCCGATCGCTCATCTTCAACCGATTCACAGCCACTACGAAATCTCTCGAACCACTTATATACAGTCTTCCTGGTCACTGCAGCCTCACCATAAACTGATTTTAACATTTCGTGCGTTTCTTTAGCGCTCTTTTGCAGTTTGAAACAAAATTTCATGTTAATGCGCTGTTTGTAATCCATGATTTACAGCACACTTTCAAACACACCTCTCAGCTGTAGCTCACAGCCGACTGACTGCACGGAACAAACTGGGACTTGTTACTCACTGTTACTAAGGTTCAATGTGTCGCTTCTCATATTGAAGATTCCTGTCTTTCCGTGGGATGACACTCAGCAGCGACATTCACTATATTTTTTGATCAAACGGGTGTATAGCAAGAGCCTAAAATGGGAGCAAACATGGATTTCAACCTGTTACACACCTGTACAATGTATTTACAGACCCGTGTATTGTGTGGGATGGGCAGCACCAAAGTTTTCAAATCACAAAGACTGACTAAAGCAAAATTCAGTCTGAGAAGCTACTACCTAAACTCCAGAGCCTTAGGTTTGAATCTTTTAAGGAACAAGATAATACACTGTATCACATAGGTTCTTCGGAGAATCTCTTAGGGAGAATCTCTTATCTAACAGAGATTATCATCCAACAGCTTTGAGAGCTCCTGATAAACCGCCAATGAGGCCAGGGTATTTGCACTCTATTTCTGATGCTTAGAACAGCAGTCAGACGTTGGTTTGAACCTGTCTACAAAACATAAACCTAAGTCCCTGCTTCCTCACCTAGCATGGGCAGTGGACAACTCAATGGAATATGTATGAAACATTTAAGGCTTCCTAGGAATTCAGTAAACGTTCTGGGGCAAAAACACAGTAATGACAGTTTGTCCCATACTATACTTTGTTGCTGAAACCCAACGGTCTTAAACTTCATGCAGTCATGGCTGTGATAAATGGCAAGGCCTGTTTGTCCAGAAACATGAATACTATGCTGCATTCAATGTCAGAGACGTGGATCCAAGAATCCACCAGGGTATCCTGGTTAGAAATTAGACCTCCTCTTCCATTTTACACCACGGGACTGGTGGGAGGGCCAGGACTCAACACCAATTTTACGAGATGAGATTCCAAACGCACACACGACGAGAGGTCACCATCTCTCACTACGGCGGGCGGCCAAGGAAGCCCCAAGAGGGAGGGAGCGCCCACACGGAAGGCGACAGAGGGCGAGCAGGGAGAAGCAGAATCCTGGGGTCGCAGGCTCCTCCGGGCCTGGGTCCGTGTTCCCAGCGAGGTCGTGACAGTCGCTGTGTCGCGGCTGCGCTTCCGGCAGACCCTCCGGCTGGGTCACGGCCGCTGGCCCCAGGAGTCACAAAGGCGTGGCCCCGCCACACTCCCCGTAGGTCCCGTGCCCGCCCGGTTTGCTTCGGGGGCCCCAGCGAGACGACCCTTACCCGCCCGCGGCCACTGAAGATGACAGAGACACGTAGCACCTCTGTGGACAAAGACCCACCGGAACCGGAAACCGGTTCTTTCTCTACAGCCCGCCTATTCCTCCGTCCCATTGGTTCTTTCCGTGGAGACATCAACGCGCAAACCCACTTTTCTCTCCCATTGGTTCTTTTAGCGGAGACGTCAGTGCGCAGACGCAGCGAGACAGGCGTCCTGGTCTCTAGGGGTAGATGTGCTGAGGCGCTTGCTGCCATCGGTGTTAGTTAGGTGTTCCTTTTTTTTTTTTTCAGTCGCCGTAAGGTCCCCAGCACCTCATCGATCTGCTCTCACGCTGTTCACGTTCACAGCGAAAGCTCCCTCCGGCCTTGTTCAGTTCCGCTGTGCGGTAGCGGCATACTAGGTCAATCCCTGCTGATGATGGAGTTGCTGGTGAAGTTTCAGGTTCCTGCGGTCCAGCTTGGGTCGTGTGCCTCCTTACTGTACCTGCTCTTTGCATGTATATAATGCTGTTGCTCACAACAAGACTAATAAACGACAGGATTGTGTGACCGACCTAATTCAGAATCATCTCTACCGTGGCCAGCCGCTCTCCATCGGGGAAGATGGCAGGAATGGAGCCCATCACCTGGATGTGGTTGGATGGGTCCTGGGAGCATGCCGTTGGGTACTATATGTGGTCCGTAGTCTGTTCCTCTCAGGTACTGTTCCCTGCTCTGCTCCCTGGCCACCGTGAACTAAGCTGCTTTG
>RJWM01024102.1:0-31321 GCA_004363535.1 Dasyprocta punctata | reverse complement strand
GTCTTCCTTTCACCTGTGCTAAATTACAGAGTAATTTTGTGCTCTGTATTTTGATTAAAAAGTCAAATGAACCCATCAAACATTGATTAAGCACCTGTTCTGCAAAGACATTATGATATTTATTAAGGATAATAAGGATAAAATACAACTTTTCCTTCCTGGGCCAGGCTATGGGGAGACACATTTGTAAAAAAAAAAACAAAAAAAAATTTAATGAGATAACATGTTTTAAAACAAATAGTAATTTTTTGTGGAAGCACAGAGGAAGAAATGCTCTCTTTTTCTTGGAGGCTTTTTTGGAGCACTCATTCTCTTTCTTGGAGTAGTCAGAGACTTTTCTGAGCACCATTTTAAATATCTTCTTCAAGTATATGCTAAAAATTTACAAAGAAAATACTCCCACTTTTAAAATGAGAAATAAAGTGAATTGTGTCTTCTCTGAATTCACAAAGCTGCTATGTAACCAAATAAATCTGAACTTAGATCTTTTAGACAAGAATGATATCCTAGAGACAACAATGTAGGCATGTATAAAAAGGGGTGCTTCTTTGGGGAAATCAAATGTATTGAGGTACAGCTGAAGAGAGATGCCAGCTCTACATAGATGGCAGCTGTGACTGGGAGAAGTTGTTGGGAGTTGTAAACAGTCTGGGAGTTTTTCCTACTTGTTAATTCACCCGTGCAAGCAGAAGACAGGAGACTCACAGGATAGCAAGCTGCATGACATCACATCAGTCACCCTGCTCCACAGGGATTCCAGAGAGACGCCCACGTAGGCAGTGGTTTGCATTACAGGGAGGAACACTGAATTTACTGGTGCTCGCCAACCATACAGTGGGCCTCAGCAAGCCTACTCTTTGTCCTGGGTGGATCTCATTCTCTTGCTCGTTGCAACTCAACATGAGAAATGGCCCACATGAAGGAAAGCTGAAGCCTTGTATTACTGTCACACTCAATAAAATCATGCAGAGACAATCAAACCCCAGTGTGGACGACCTCTCACAACTGGGAGGTGAGACAGGGAGGAGTGAAAAAAGGCATCACTGAGAACTTTGAACGCCTCATGTTGGAGTTTGAGCTTTTGACATAAGCACTGAGGAATGGCTGAGGATGTTTTCAGATGCATAGCCAGTGCCTCTGATTTGTGAGGATGCATTGCAGAGGCTTCCTAGGAACTCCTCCTCCCTAACTGCAGCTTCTCTTCACAGTTCATGGAAAGCATTGTAAGTGACCCCCTTTTTGAAATGTTTTAACTTGCAGCCAAGAAGGCTGGGTTGGTTCCTCATTTTTGGTAGTTTTACGGTAGACATATTTTCTACTATGGGAAGAAGCCTACTTTGCAGCAGGAAAAACAATCCTGAAACCACACGAGGTGAGAAATATGTGAGCAAGTTAGGCCCAGCTTTCATTTCTTTAGCCTGTCTTCATCCCTCCACTGCTTTGTCTTCACGGCCCTTCAAGATGCCTCCGTATTATTTCCAACGCATTCTTTTTTAGGAAAGTTTTATTTGGGCTCTGTAACTTGAACCTGAACGTGTGAACTAGCTTCAAGAGCCAGTACTCTTAGGTTTACCGTTTAAAAACATCACCCTTGACACGGTACAGAAAACGGCTTCCAATGAGGACAAAACTGCAACTAAAGCCAATAGACCAACAAAATAGTTCAAGAGAAATGTTCCTTTACTCTGAAAGTTAGGCCCTTAAACATATGGCCATAATTAGATACTCTGATTCAGCTCTAAATTCTTATACCCAGTTTAAAAGTTATTTTAGAGCACCTCATTTCCAGGGGTAATTTGTGAGGAATAATTTTACTTGTGGTTTTGCAAATGGGAAGAGGACAAAGAGCTGGAAGGAGCATGGTGGGGTTAGGAACGGAAAAAATAAAAGAGGAATTAGTATGCATTATGTACCAACTCCCCATGAGAAATGCAATCACTACTCACTATAAACATGTACCAATAAAAAAATAAAAATCAGTAAAATGTAACCCTTCAAACAGGGAGAAAATGATCATATGGAGCTAAAGAAGGGGCTAGATCGTGAAAGGGTTGAGACACTCATCAAAGTCATGGCTATCTGGATGAAGAGCAATGGGATTGGCTGCTGTCACTGCTCCACTGGACCCAGGCCCAGGAGTCCGACAGGTCTCATCAGACAGAGAAACTTGGAAAGACGGAGCTGCACAGGCTTTGCCTCATGTTCCTGAAAACGTGAATCACAAACATTTACAAATCTCAGGACAACTTTTTTCCAAGAATTCAAAGAACATAAAAAATCTGTGAGATATTTTTACTCATTGACTGCTTTTTGTCCTAACTCTATTTCCCTAAAATGTCTACTATTAATGAGTATTGTGTGCACATTGGGAATTGTTCATACGTAAATAGATATGCTAATGATTTCCTTATTTTTAAAGCAGGGCTGTAACTTGTTATTTTTTCCTTTCAGCAATGTCATTAAGTTACAAGCTTTACTTTAATTGGATAATTTTACTTCTCTTAGTTTAACCATTCACATAATTGTCTATAATTTGTGATTTAGTCGGTATCAATAGATCTGCAAAACTTGTAGCAATTAGTATGCTTATATATAAATTTGTCTAGATTTTGTCCAATTACTTTAACAGAATACTTGGCTGAGAATTGTAATTGCTGGGGCAAATGGTATAAATAATTTAAATTCTGAGATATAAGCCCAAAATTCCTCTGAGAATTCCTCTGAGTGTAGAGACAGTATTTATCAGCCTTCTTTCTCAGTGTCCGTAGTTGAGAGCACACAATCACAGAAGCATTAGATACTAATATTTCTAATCTGCAGTAATGTGATGTTCCTGAATTGTTTTTCAAATAATTTGAGACTAATCATCTTCACATATCCTTGGTAGTCTTTTACATCATTTGACTTTCCTCTTTATGTTCTTTTTCAATTCCCTTAGAATATTAATGTCTTTGTTTACAAAAATCTCATTTATGATTAAAGATGCTGACCTTTTAATTGCTATGCATTACAGAAAAATGTCACAATAGCCTCCCTATATTAATTTCTCTGTAGTATTTTATTTTATCATACAGAAGTAAATACACTTTTTTTTAAAGGCAACATGAAATTATTTAAGGATTAAACATAGGAGTAAAGATTTGAGTTTTATTTGGAACTCAACTGGGTATTCACAGGGAAATCAACTGGCAAGAGCCAGGAGTATACAGAGGCTGAGTAATTTAGCCACAGAAAGGCACCAGGTGAAACCATGATAATATCTACAGCAGTGAGCAGGGAACTTACAGACCCACACTGTAGAAGATGATCTATGAGAATTTGGTGACTGCTTGAATTGCTTTGGTCAGTGAGGATTAAACTACTATGTCATCACAGGGTGTTGCTGATGTAGTCAGTTTTCCAACTGAAGTCTAAAGAGTTAGCTGCCACTAATGCTGTTCTTAAAAGTGAGTGAAAAGGCAAGGAAATAATTAATGAACAAAAGCATGAACACACTGCAACTAAATGGGAGCAGAGAAGCTGTCACTGATTAGAATTTCTGAAAACACTTATTAAGTAACCCTCGAAAAGATTTGCATTTCTATATATTTTACATGCAAATCAAATTATCTTCTGAAAGCTGTAAGTTTATGTTAAAGTATATAAAAATTTTCCATACACAATTCTGGGAGGGCATAGATTGGCACTCCAAATTGTATTATTTAATTAAATTTCTACAAAGAAGAGGATCTAGGAAAACTGAAGTACAGTGCCATTCTCCCTGACTAGAAACTATAGATAGGGAACTGTGACTAACCCAGGGGGCAACAGTCCCCAAACTTTCCGACACCAAGGCCTAGTTTTGTGAATGATAATATTTCCATGGACTGTGGGTGGGAAGAAGTTTCAGGATGCTAGAAGCATGTTACATTTACTGAGCGCTCTATTTCTATTATCATTACATTGCAATATATAGTGATAACAACTATACAACTCATCATAATGTAGAATCAGTGGAAACCCTAAATTTATTTTCCAGAAACTAGACAGCCCCATGTTGAGTGACAGGGGACAGTGACACTCAAAGTGTGTTGCTGAAGTCCAGGTTACACTATAGTCTTGTTTTGGTTGTTGTCACTGCAGAAAACCCTGCATTGCAAAAAAAATGGAAGTGAAGGCAGGCTTTTCAGTGTTTTGTGGCAATCTCAAGATATTCGGCCTTGACTTTAATACAGAACATTTGGAGATTTGAAGTCGCTTCAGAAATACTTTTATGGCCTCTGTCACTTATGATCTCTAAGAGCTGATCCTCTTCCATCATGGACAAAGTTGATTCACCTTGTTCATTCCCAAATGGACTGCAGGCCTATTCCTTCCCAGTTCAGTGATCTTTTGTGGTTAAGAAGCAATGCACAAACTCTTTTGAAAGTTGAGATAGGTAGACAGGTGAAAGAAAGAAGGTCCTGGCTTAGTGTCTTTCAAAATATCTAATATTTGAAACATGTCTAACATCCCAATGCTCACTTAAACTCCCTTAACTCCAGTTTGGGTCTGAAGGCAGCCACTTCATCTGCCTACTTGAACACTACTGTCGTTCTCCCTGCAGTGACAGATCAAGCGTGTTGAGCAGTTGAACATGTCACATGCAAAAGCAAATTTTGAGACCCATTCTATGTCACTGAAATGTGCTGCCAGTTGTAACTTTTTCTAACAGAAATCTCTGGAGCCACTCTCATAACTCAGTGTTCTACCTTTAGAAAGGTGTCTCACTTCTGTGTGGAAGAGAAGATAAGGTATAAGAAAAGGTAAGTGTTCTCTGCATCCGTCTCTTCACAGAGCCGCATGAACAGATGTGAGTCAAGAACATGTATTTTACTGTGGTTGATAATTTTAATCACATGTTGCAAAACACTGTTAAGCTTATGTGACATTTTTTGGCTAGCTATCATTTCTCTATGGGTAGCACTGTGTGCAGAGTTACACTCAGAAGCAACTTCTTTGACCCAAGAAGTGAAACCAGAAAGGCATCCAGTCTTGACTGTTGCTGTCTGTGCATGCACCAATACAAAATGACCAATTCAGTTTTCCTAATATGTAGTCACTAAAAGAGTTGAGTATTTCTGCAGCTGTGGTATTAATAAGCAACAAAAGTGCACATAACATATCCTTGTGCACATCCTCATGAAAACATATCCCACACAAACAAGCATCATTATCTTGTCATCCACAATGGCAGTTCATCAAACTGGATTTCACATCACAGTGACTCACTGATCAACTCTAACGATTTTATCTCAATTACCTCTGCTAACTCCGGTAGTTATAGTGCTAGCCAAAAGATGAACACATGTCATGTTTTAAACTGCATCTCCTAAAAGTTCATGATAAATGACCTTAGTAGCAGGCAGAATCAACTCTTCACCAGTAATAAAAAGGGCTTATAAAGGTAATAAGCAATGTGGTTGGCCACTAAGAATGACGTGATGAGGTGGTAGCCTTCACTGACTGCTTCTGTTCCTCATGCTCACATTTTTTTCTTTTGAAAAACTCCAAAGGCTAATCTTTCAGTGCAGGGTGCTCCGGCATTACGTAGTGATGTAATTTGGAAAGTTTCATGACTTCATTGTATAGCCAATCACCATATATCATACAAAGCAAGCTTGGAGACTGTGAATCACCCATTAAAATAAATCTTTAATTTAAATAAGACTCTATTTTCTTTTAAATGCTGCTTTCTTTGTTAGCAGTCTTAAGAGTCTTCTGCTGCCTTCTCTTTGGGTCTCTCCTCTTTGCAAAGAACCTCTCTAGCATCACTTGGTTTTTATTCATTTAGACTAGAGTTACTTTATGGGCTCAACAAAATTCTGAAAGAAATGATCAGCACAAGTAAGACACAGAAGTAGTAACTGGAACAATAAGGTCACACACACAGACTGAAATAAGTGCCAGTTTATGATTTAAATCCACTAGATGTAGCTGTACAATAGAAGTACCATAAAGTACAGACTCACTTGTTGCCATAAAGTGTGCCACCAAATGTGTCACTCACTGGTAGTTTTGATACAAGTCTGCAAGCAATTGACTATGTTCTGTCTGAAGCTATTTTGTGTCCCCTACTTATAAATACTTATAAAAGTAAATTTTACACTCGGGAGGCTGAGGTAGGAGAAGCGTTGTGAGTTCGAGGCCAGCCTGGGCTACAACGCGAGCACAAGACCAGCCTAAGCTACATAGTGCGACCCTACCTCAAAAAACCAGGGCTGGGAGTTTGGCTCAGTGGCTTAAGCACCTGCCCTGGCAGGCGCGAGCTTGTCAGTTCAATCCCCGGTGCCACAAAAAAAAAAAAAAAAAAAAAAAAGTAAATTTTAGTTTTGCTTTTGAAAACTAAAGTTCTCAACTAGAAAAACACAGATCCACATAACTTCACCTGAAAAAAATAGCACCCTAAAGAATTCATTGATTTCTTAGATTTTTGAGTCTTGCTATATTATTCCTATTTCCTTTACCTTTTAAGTTCATCAAAAACCTTTTTTAAAAATGAGTGGCTTTTTTTTTTTTTTATAAGCAGAGTAAAATGTGTTCCAAGCCTGGTGAGAACGGACTGTTAATCTCTTCATTTTATTGACCTACTTCAGTTTCAGCTCATTAAACACAGACATCTCAATGATCAAAAGAAAATGAACCTAATGTAACTTGGTGTAACCTTACTGAGTAAGAGAGTTATTCAAAAAGCAAATAAATCTGAACAGGTAATTTAATATTGACAGTCTTCCATTTAAAGAATATATATGTAATGAATAAAGGCATCCAGGAATAATTTTTTCTCATATATTTCATTTGATCAATAAAGGGACACCCTTGGTGTGCTATTCATTCATCTCCTTCATCAGATTTTATTCTTTCTCAAACTTTAAGACAAGGGGAAATACAGGACTATGATGTCTAAAATGATAGCTTCAAAAATTATTTTATTACACTGCCTATAAAATTATGAAAGCTAAAATAAATTTATTTATTTATAAAACAGAAGGGAAGAAAATAGTAATTCAAACTCATCCTAATAAGCATAATAAAAAACTTAAAACATATAAGACAAAAACTTTAAAAACCTTTTAAATATGGCTGTACTTGAAATATATTTAAATGAATATGTGAACCATATCAAAATCTACATGTTTTGTTACCACTGGGAAGCAATTCTGTTTAGGTAAAATTTCTTCATGCTCTAATAAAATATCCTAAACAAATGTGCTAAATTTAAAAAGCAATAAATAATTTATCTGAGATATCACTGAAAAGAGGTCTTACAGACAAGATAAATCTAAATACCCCCTAGCCATTGACAGATAAAGAAAATGTCACACATAGGTACAATGGAGTGCTGTTTGGTCATAAAAGAGAAAATTCTATCATTTGCAAAAACATGAATGAATCTGAAGGACCTCATGTCAAGTGAAATAAACTAGGTACAGAAAAACAAACACTGCACAATCTCACTTGTATGTGGAATCTTAAAAAATGATATCATAGAAGCAGAAAGCAGAATGGTAGTTACCAGAGGAAGGGTAGTTTGGAGGAGATACTAAGAAAACTACAAAATGTTTTAGAAGGAGTAAGTTCAAAAGATCTGTTTTATACCCTGGTAAATATAGTTAGTGATGATACACCATATTCTTGAAAAAATGTAGAGTGGCTATTAAAGGTTGCTATAGCCAAAAATAATAACTATATAAGACAATACATTATTTAGCAATTTAAACATATATATATATATATCAACACATCATGCTGTATACTAAAAAATATTTTATTATCAACTTAAAATAAATTTGAGAAAAAAGACTAAATAAGTATTTCTAAATTTGCAATTGTTAGAAATATCTTAAAGACAGACTATGCCTGTTACCATATATCATGTTCTGTGGTATTATAGCGATTATTTGTTTGCTTATTCAGAAGAGCTGTGGTCGCTCAATTTGGTCTTCATGAAGTCTAAACTCCAAGCCAGTATCTTTTCAGGAGTAACAGTCTTCTCAGCTGAGGAATTATTTCACTGATACGAAATATGTGATTTATTCCCAACATAAAATTAACAAGGGTGGAAGATAGAAAAATGAATCATTTTCAAGTTCATTACTATTAATTTCTTCATGGAAAAATACTGTTTTATAAGAAATAGATCTAAATGAAATATAAACTAATAAATCCAGGGCCAAATGCAGCTTACATGAGTCACCTTTATTTTTCTCCATTCTCTCAATAATTAGTCAGGGAAGCTCTAAGATCAATCACACTTGCTATAAGATGATAACTGAGCTATGGAAATGCACCCATTAAATGTTAAATACTTTTCCTTTCATTGCAGGATATTTGAGGAAACTCCCCCAGACATTTCTCTGACAATTCACTTATTTCATCTCAAAAATGTTAGATAATTAGATTAAAATTTCTTTAAAATTAAATTTTAGTGTTTGATCACTTTATAGAATTTGTGGCAAAGTTACCTTAGAAAACATAAACTCCAGGAAAACAACTTACTCAACAAGCTCAGATTAAGCATAATTTAAGAAACTTCACCAATATATGTCTCATTCTATTAACATACAGCCTGAACATTTTAACTGAACACAATAAATAACCTATTTGCAAACTATTTGCATATCAAAATGTATTCAATAATGTTGGTTTAATCACAGAACAAAAAGAGAAATCAGTTCCAGATCCTGCTCCCCAAAAGTCTCTTGATGTTTAAAATAGCCAAATGCTGACCTATATGTGGCAAGTTTCAAACTTTCAGGGATGATCAAGGAAAAGATAAAACCACAAGACACTAGATGGAAGTAGCACACAATGAGCTTTAGGGGAGTCCCTCACAGCATGAGGGGCCTCGGTGCGGGGCTCCCACAGGAACTCTCAAGAGAGAAAGGATTTGCAGAGGTGGCTCGTGTTCAGCTGATATCCTCAGCAACGACACAGAAGTCTTTCACAGGAAGTCTCTGGGTCCCAGAAAGCTGCCAGGCAGAACTGCCTCTTTCATAGCTCAAGGCTTTGTTTTAACTACGGCTTCCAGATGAGGGGTGAAGTTTGGTGGGTATGTAAAGTAAGCAGGCTCCAAATGGATATAAACATGGGAACTAGTAACTACAATTAAAGCAATTGGATTTGTAAAATTTTAAATTGGGCCCTGATGGGCTTTGGGCTAATGGTCCCAGCTTGTTGTGAAGAATAAAAGAAAAATGAGAGACCATCTGCACTCATGTACAAACATTAAATGTCACTGCACGCAGACAGCAGAATCTGAGCTATTTAATATTCATGGCCTTTACTTATCACTAGAGTTTAACCTAAGAATCTGAAAAGTTTGGAAGATGTACCAAAACGCTCCTTGCAGCTTTACCAAATTAATACACATTTCAGCTAATTCTGGACTAAGCCCTCTGTGGGCACCAGACAGTACAGTGAACACCATACACAACAGGATCGGCGACATCGTTTATTTGCAGGGCCCATGCACAGAGAATATACAGAGCCCTTTACCCAAATTCTAACATGAGGACAGCAGAACATTAAACCACGCACTGTGTCGTCCTTCTAAGTGTATAATCCTATGTGACTTCACAGTTCCGTCACAAGTGCACGAAACAGGCTCTGGTAGACAAGTTTTCTATTCTCATCATGCACACCATCTAGTGGTGAAAGATCTAGAATTAAAAGAAAGAATATGAATGTGGCACCATAATAAAAGCCACGCAGGAAACAAACGGACCCTACACTGATAACTGGTAAAATCGAGTCTAGTGAACCTTTAAAAAGGCCACTCTGAAGAGCTGACCTTTGAGACCCGAAACATGCAAACAAGCCAGCTACGCAATGTGTATGTTTGTGAGTGTGTGGGGTATAGTTTGGACAGTTTCCTGCCCATAGTCCTGAACCAGGAACATTCTGCCTTTCATGGAACAGATGGCAACATTTGGAGACCATTTTGCTTGTCACAACTTGATGTGAGAGGAGGTGGCATTGCTCCTGGCATATAGTAGATGGAGGTTTGAGTTGCTTCTCAGCATTCTGCCATGAAAAAGATACCCTCCTACACAAGAAAAAAGTCCATCTCAAGGTGTCAATGGTGCTAAGGCTGAAATACTCCAGTATTTCAAGAGTTCAGTATGTTTACCTTTCAGGACATCAGTCTTTATGATAATACATCAGAAACCTACATTTCTAACCTCAAGGGAAAATTTAACTTGTGCTACAGTAATTCAACAGAATATTACATACCCACCAAAACTTTTCCTAGAAAAAAATTTTAATGGTATAGGAAATACCAGTACATTTATAACTGGAAAAACACGGTAGAAATACAGAATTAACTGTTTTCAAAAATATATTTCTGCTTAGCAAGGGCTTGATAAGGGTGCTGAAAAGAAAACATGAAGGAATTTGGTAGTTATTTATGAGTGATAATATTCTTTTAGTTTCTTGCATTTTTCAACACTTTAAATTTTTAAGAGAATGTGTATTCTTTCATAAAACTGTGGACATACAGAATCCCTTTCCTTTTATAACAGAGCATTAGACAGTCAACTTGCGTGGTAGCCATATGTGGACCCGATGCCACCAATAAAAAGCTGTGCTATTCTGTGTGACTCATACAAGAATAAATAATCATTTTAGATGATTTTAGTGGGACAATTAATGAAATCTGAGATTTACTAAAGATGAAAAGTGGAAGAATTGAGAACACACTGATACAGTCTTGTCTTTTCTTCTAGCTAAAGGTCACAAAAGTTGATACCAAAAATGGCTATTAAAACTGCTACGGTTACTGACTGACCAAGAATCAATCAGTAATAAGGTACACGTTTGAAGTCTTTCATGACTTTATTTTAATGAAATATATAGTTATACTGAGACCAAGAAACTATTCATTTATCAATCAGGTCTGTTTAAGAGCAGCACCTAGCTAAAAACATTGTTCTTGATTCTACCAGTTAATGATAAAAAATGTTACAGATTTAGAAGGCATTCTTAGCAAATATAAGGACAATTCAGAAAGCATATTTTATATACATAAACTATATATATGTAAAAGCATATTTTATACACATTTTAAACTTTATTCCAGAAAATTTAACTGACTGAAAACACGCAAAAGAGTATGATAGAAGTGGAGAGGGTAAGCATAAAATATCATTCTTAAATTCCCCAAATTGCATGCCTTCTAAACTCATTACACAAATTTTCGACCCTGGCAAAAAGGAACTTAAATTATGAGTCAGAGGGAGATGGAGACATATATAATATGTATAGTTGACATACAATATTTATGACTGTCAGAAATATTTATAATTGACCTATGATAATTAACAGTTCTGTCAACTAGAATAGGAAATGGCTGACTGTTTGGCTTAGCACAGTTCAGAGCATGGCTGAATGGATTTACTGCAGATGGAAGGTCTACCCTGCATATGCGTGGCACCAATCAATAGGCTTGTAGCCTAAAGGAAATACACTAGGGAGAAAAAGAAGGATGCCTCCTTCTGTTTCTTCAGAGGAGCTCCAGTCTTCACCTTTGTCTTGGAGGTCAATCTCCTGGCTTCAAGTGCAGACTTTTCAGCAGTCCATTACAGACCCTTCGGCTTCCTGGGAAAGACTCACAAAGGACTCCAGAGTGAGCACCAGGCCTTCACTTCTGACTGGATCCTCTGGCTCTCTGGTGCATAGACGACCCTTTTGTACTCTTCCACGCCTGACTCTACAGCCCCTTGTAAGCCTACCTTGTGCATATATATGTGTGTGTACATATTTATATTCTCTAGTGAGCACTGACTATGAGGAATAGGGCATAATCAGTATAACTCAGCTCCAAAGGCCTATGGCCATAAAGTTGAAAGTAAGTTTTATTTCATCACCAAGCTTCACTAAGGGTCTGGGTAAAAACAGATCATACAAGCACACCCAGGACTTTCCAGGGGAGAGAGTGGCAAGTTGCCCTGGCATGAACTCGGCTTTGATGGTCACTATTCAACATAAACAACATGCACAGAATAAGAACATAACGAGGAGACCAGATCACTTGACACCTGTGCTGCCACAGGACACAAAGGTACTCTACGACCACACAATGACTAAGCATCCTCCTGTCTGACCAACTCTAGTTACTACTGCCTCTTTATGAATGACAACTAATTCCACTTTAATCTTTCTAACACCCAGATAAAAGTTACCAAGATAGCCAATATCATAACTGTCCCCATTCATTAAAACCTCCTTGTATACATGGAGCCCAAGCCACATCTCTAGCAAGTGCTCCCAACTGCTTGTTGCCAGGACATCCACAGTTCCTGCAATCTTCCCTTGCTGCAGTGAGCAAAATGAACCTAATTTGTTTGACTACAGGCTTATTTCCTGTGTGGTTCTTGTGGTGGGTTTCAACACAGCACTGTCCTAAGATTAATAATCTGTCCCAATGTCAAATCATGGCTCTCAATTTCGGCTATGGATATATGATCACCATAACTATGCTGCTCGATCTGAGAAAAAAGTTAAGTCCCAATTTGACAAAAAAAAATCTCAGTTAGAAATTACTGTCAACAGTGATTATGGCCACCAGCCATCTAATGGTGTGACTCCACACATTAAACCATCCTACAAACATTATTTTGAATCCCTCAATAAAAGCACAACCAGAATGGTGGCGGCAGCAGTGGAGGGCATGGCTATGGATACTGCAGCTAGCAACAGTAGAATCTTGTTTTTTCTTAGAGTTTTATTACTTTACCACACAAAATAAAATATTCACTATAACCTAACATATGTCATTTTCCATAAATGCATTTCCTAATTTTAGAAATAGTCATTTGTGACTGAAAAACACAACTCATTATTATAAAACCTATGTATATATAGACCTAAAACTAAAATTTCATACTTATAAAGCCAATTAAAGCTAAAATCAACATGTGCAATAAAAATTATGACAACAAGAGCACACTTTGATCTTTATTAAGTGCCTAGGTTTGGGTCATTTTATATAACTTACTTCATTTTGCCTATGCATTCACCTTTCCAGGATATTCCCATTTTACAGATGAGAAAACACAGGTTCAAAGAGGATAACTGATTAACCCAGGACACAGAACTACAAGTGGCAAAACCAAGCTTCAAGACTCAGATGTCTGTAATTCCGAACTCTAAGATTACCAGGTAGATTGTTTCTCTTAGACATGAGAATAAAACAAACTGTCCTTGAAGGAATTATAAGATTTTGTCACAGGGAAAGCAGTTTAAAACAAAACAACACCCTAGAGTGCTACTTTAAGTGTCTTAGAGTAACAGAATTTCATTTTGCTGCATCACATTTCTTCTTCATCTTCTACTTACATGCAAAACCCTGCAAGGAAAAGTCATTGCTGCAGTCAGATGCTGAACGTCCACTAAAGGTCCATGTGTTAAAAGACTTGGGCCCGAAAGTCACACTATTGGGCGGTACAGTGAAAGGTTTTGGCAGGAAAGCCTGGTAAGAAGTCCTCGGTCACCGAAAGTGTGTGCTCAGAGGGAAATGTAGGAACCTGGTCTCTTCTTCTTTCTCCCTTTGATTCCTGACCCATGACATGAGCATTTTGCTCTGTCGTGATGTGCCCAAGTCACTGGGACCATTTGATCTTGGACTGGAGGCTTCAAAACCCAGTGCCATATAAACGTTTTCTCTGTATAAGCTAAGGGCTTCAGGTATTTCATTGTAGTAACAGAGAGTTAATGAAGAGTAACCTTGCACAAACTAATGTAGTTTTCTATCGACATATACATCTTATTTTTTTAACACATACATTTTAAAAATTAGTGTATAAATCACCTGAATGCATGCTCCAAACTTTATAAAGCTCTGATACCCTCTAAAGAAGGAAATAAAGCACTGTGAACAAGACATGTGTGAAGAGAATTTCAATGGAAGAGCATTATCTCCCCTCCCCAATAAGTGAAATAAAAAGGACCTTTCAAAGACACTTCTACTAACAGTACTTTTCCGAATAAAACAAATAAAAGCAAAGAGCACCTTGACTACTACTTAAGAAATAAAATCAGAACGCAGGGAAATCTATAATTCTAAACACATTGACACCTTCTTTCCTTCTTTTTTACATTTCTCATTCAAACATCCTTAGGAGCTCAATAGGCTTAGAAGAATTAGAGCAGTGTAGAGAACAAAGATGAGGGAAATCTGAGGAACAGTTTAAATGGCTGTTTGCAATGTGTAATAATTTCAAACTGAATAACGTATTTCTCAGAAGACATAAGTCACAAGTGTAGGAAGAGACTGTAAAAAGTTATTTGACTTCCTTACATCACAAAAACGGCATTTTGGTTGGACATCTCATGAACTAACCACTGTGGACAAGCAATGCAAAAAAAAAAAAAGCATTGAAAATATACTTCCAAGAAAAACAAATATCAAATTAGTGCATTAGCTTTAGTCAGTGAAAGCCTGCGTGCTAAGTACATTTATTAAAAGAATATTAATATTTATATCCTAATATGGAAATGACTACTTATGTTTTAATCATGTTCTCCCTTGAGACTGAGAAAAATGTTAGAAAATAAGATAGCCAACTATTATTCTGTTCAATCATATTAAATGTGACAGATTCCATATAAACACAGAAATTAAGAAATACATTTACTAAAATATGATATGTGTACTTAATTTAAGAAAGATTTTTTTAAAATTGGGGAGAAGAAATAGACGTTAAAAAATGTAATATTTTGTTAAATTATTCAAATAAATGACCAACAATATGGAAACAAGAAAAATCAGAACGGTATCAAATTCATATAAATGCCTTTTCCTTCATGAGTCTAGGTCAGGATAACACTTCCACGTGACTTTTTCTTACTTCAAATATCCAAGGCATTTAGTACTCCCTTCACCAGCTCCAGCAATGTCTCTAGTACAGCTTGCCCAGGCCCTACAGGGGACGCGCTGTGATTATTCCATCAGTTTAAGCCACAGATTTAAAAAGGGCTAGCAACGGGAAACGATCCAAAATAACTTAAAAAAAAGACTCTTGCCATCCTGGCATTTAATGTCCTATGTATCAGTGCAGACAATGACAACCATTTCTTTCTCTGTAGGCAGAGCTTCGGTTTGCCTGTACAATGCATCTTGTTAAAATGTTATCTCAGTGATTAATACTCTGGAAAGTTCCTCTTCAAAATAAATGACATACACATTTCTAGAAATGCAGTGCCTTCTAGCCAGTGTGTTGTATCAAGTGGGTATCAGAAATACTGAGATATGAAAAAGGACCGAAACTAGGGCCTTACTGGGGAGGCAGCAACATTCACCGAACATCTCAGTCAAAACTACGGCATCTAGGGAGCAAGCCCTAATAATTCAAATGAGGACTGCACAACTCACAACTCAACATCCTCACCATACACATAGGCACTTCAATTTATCAGCAGTCAAGTGAGATTTATTTCTTAATGAAAACAATCCACTGAAATTCAAAAACACATACAGTACTTACAAAAGGGTATTTTGTTTGAGGAGGCAAGAATATCAACTATGCTGTTTCAAGGAAGGCAGAAAAGGTATCTAGGAATGCCTAATAGGTATTCAAATAATAGTTCTGTGTTTAAGATGGGTCATGTAAACTCAAGTGGATTCAGTGTTCCCAAATAACCAGGTTTTCCTCCCAGGATGACAAGAACTGAGTTCACAGCCAGAAAAGCTATCAAGCAAATGTGCTACAGCTGGGTAGTGCTCAGAGCTGGACTCCTCACCTTGGAAACTCGGGCAGTGGATGGATTTTAGACTTAAGCATCTTCTACAAATTCTTTGTTCAATCAAGTAAATCTCACACCATTCACTTCCATGTTTTCTTCACAGTCACAGCTAAAGAGGTGCATTGCTCCAATAAGATCTGACTTAGCTCCAGACACCTGCTATTGCCCTGGACAACAAAGACCCCTTCCAAAATGAGCAAGCCCTGCAACTCCTGCCAGGAGGCAAAAATGTGCGTGTTGAGGATGGGGGTCAGGAGGTGAAAGTGTGGTCAAAATGTGCTCACAAGAAGCACGATCTGCCGTGGTCACACTAACACTATTCACCCCTTTTGAGTCTCCGGTGTATCCTATCCGTGTTACTCCGTGTTCCGGGGCTCCCTAGTATGTTACGTTTGGTGGCCTGCTGCCCAAACACCTTTCAGATCTGAAATACCTCGCAGTGCTGGGAGACACATTGGGAAGTTCAGGTCCCTACAAAGACTTGGTGTCAAGGTGCGCAGGGGTCCCTAGCGGCCGCGCCTCTGAGCGTACAGGAAACCCTCTTTTCCGTAGTTACAGAAAAGACGATTGCCCCTGTTAGTGTCCGGGTCTTCAGCAAAGCACCATAACGAAGGTTCGTGTTTTTACTATCAACTTGGGACGACCAACCCAACTCCTTCAGTTCGTGAGACATTCCCTCTCCCAGCAGAAACGCGGTGGGCCAGCTGTCCCCAGATGCCCGCTTTCCTAGTTCCTTCCAGCGCATCCTGCGAGACGGAGGAGCCGAAGCTAGAGTTCCGGAGCTGCGGGCAAAACAGCTCGGGGTCCCCAGCGGACCCGGAGTGCCCCGCGGACCTCCCCGGGATTCGCCTTGTGCGGCGAGCTTGCCCGAAAGGTCATCTGCCTCCAAGTGCCACCTCCGGGAGCCTGGGGAGCGCAGGGCGGGCGCTCCGGGGACCCCGGCCCCGCGCCCGGGCGCAGCGCCCGCCGGCAGCGCCTTACCTGGCCGCGGCGAATCCGGCAGCCCCCTGACAGCTCCCGCCAGCCGCCACTGGAAAAGTTTCCGAACTTCTTCGCAGGTCTGCACGCCCTCGCTTCGGGTGGACCCAAGGACAGCCAGGAGGAAGAGGCAGCGGAAGCCCACGCGCCAGGTCCGCGCGCCCATGGCGCGGCCGGGTCCCCGCCCGCCGCGCAGCCCTCGGCGCTCGCGCTGCCCGCCCGCCAGGCGCTCGGCGCGCGGCTCCCGGAGCGGGCGGACGGCGTGCGGCTCCGCGCTCGGCCGCGGGCGCCACCTGCGAGCCCCGCTCCCCGAGGTCCCCCGCGCTGAGACGCTCGACTTTTCAGGCGGAGCTCTGCCAGGTGTCGCTCCCCGGCCGAGGCGAGCGGAAGCTGCGCGGGAGAAGAAAAGTGCCGGAGCCGCGGAGAGCCGCACAGAGCCGCGCAGAGCCGCGCAGAGCCGCGAGCGCCTGACCCCAGCCACTGCCGCTGCCGCCGCCGCCGCCGCCGCCAACCTGGGCTGCGCCAACCGCCCGCCGCGCGCCGCGGGAAGCCCCGCCCCCGACACGCCCCGCGGGCAGGCCACGCTCCCTCCGCGTCCCTCCGCGCGGGCTGAGACGCTGTCCCTCGGCTGCCGCTGCGGAGCTCCGAGCGCGGGGCGACCCGAGCGGGCCAAGCAGTCGCACGGAGACGCAGACCTCAGCCTCCCAGTCCGTTCCGGGAAACACAGACCTTCTGATGGAAACAGAAAATGTGAGAAGAGGGTCTGAGAGCCAGAAACGAGGAACATCAATTGAAACTGGGATGAAACGTCAAGGATCCGGGTCCTCTGTTCACAGGGACTGGAATTCGAAGTGCTTCGCATAGAACCGGAGCATAATAGTTGCTTGCTTGCTTTTTTTTTTTTTTTTTTTTTTTCTTCCCGGAGAAACCAAATAGCACTTAGATTCCAAAACTGTGTACAAGAGAAGTCATTTTTTAATTGGTTTATGTTACTGTTTTTGAACAGTGTTGTATAACGTTGCAGTTTTCTGCAGGAACTCAGAAGTCGTAAGTACTGCCCTCAAATGTTACCACATTGTTATTATCACAGCAAAGTCCGGTGGCTGCCTTATCACTCTTCAACGTCATATTTCTTCTCAGCACTGTGTGTCGGTGGAGGCCTTTCTGAGCTTTACCACATTCGAAATTTCTTTTAAAACATTTCTCAGAGAACAACTAAGGGAAGAGTATTCAGGGGAATTTTTCACAAGGAAGACCGAAAAACAAAGCGTGTAAGTAACTTCAAAATGATGAAGAATTTTGTCCATTTACAGTTTGCAAAAGGAATGTATGAGAAACCATATGCCAAGTGGCAAAGAATATTTTGTAAATGCGCCCGCCCCAGCAACTTAGCCTAGGCTAACAAGAGTGTCCATCTAGAGCCACCTGAAGAGAATCCTCCTCCGGCAGAACAAAGCTACTTACAAGCATTAGCAGAGGGGGTCTATAAATACCTTCACCACTTTAAGGGAATTTCATCTCGAATTGAACCCTTGCCAAGAGATAGAGAGGAATAATTTTAAGTCTTAGTGAAGTGCCATGGGACTTTTAATGACCATCTGACATCAAAGACAGCACTTTCAGGAGGAGATTGCGTGCCTAAAAATCATTCCAGGACTATGGCTGAGACACTGCTTCGGAGTGAAATAGTGCTTACTCGGCTTTTGACATCCATTTCCCAAATACTAGAATTTTTTTTTTTTCTCAGAAGCTTTCTTAATGCATAAGCATAGAAAACAGCAGTTGTTTTTAAATTCTAGGCCCCATCCAAAGCTTTGTATACATGTGGGGGAGGGGACAAAAGAACAAAAGCTCTCTCCATGAGTCTTCTACTGTGCCCCACATCATGGAGACCGCCTGGAAGTCAGCTCAACCGTGTGAAGGACCCCAACCACACAGTGGTTCTGTGCCAGATAACACTTGGGGCATTCCACGGATTCTAGTTCACTCATTTAATCTTTGTGATAACACTGCAAAAGAGTTATTACTATTACCATTGTTTTCCAAGTGAGGAAACAGGCATAAGAGCTAAGATGGCTTGTTTCAGGCCTAAAGTAAGTAGGGGTATTAGGAATCAAACTAAGGTGTCAGAAACTGTACTCTACCTCGCATACCATACCGCAGCACCTGTCAAGTTAGAGCCTGCAATGCCGTAGATCATTTACTAATTTATTATCTTTCTTGCTAGTAATATGCATAATTTTATCTATGTAATTTTATTCTGTTAGAATCCCTTATATGTTATTACAAGGCTAATAAACTCCAAAGTTTTCTCAAGACTTGTTTATTCTGAGCTGTCTCCTTGTTCAAGTTGCTCACCACAGACGATTAACATTAAAGAGTCTGAGATTACCCAACCCAGTTCATTCCCGTGGTGTCTCTAAAACAATGTATGACCAAAGAGAAGAATCACAAGTACAGTGGCAAAGTGTTGATGACTCAGTAAAAACAAATCAACTAACGAATATATTGAACACCTATTATGATAAAAAACCACTATGCCAGGCATAACAGGGCTTATGGAGACATCCAGGCCAGTTCTCTCCCCTGTGACTTTATAACTTATTTTGACAAAACAGGCCAGAAGTAATGTATACAAATGGAGTAGATCTAATGAGAGAAAAAGTATAATTTGTGTAAAATATCTAATTTGCAAATAATAAATACATTTTGTTCCTACCACTTATCCCTTACTGCTTCCACGGTGGCTGAGCCAACAAGTGGTATGGAAGGGCCTCTTTTGTTCTCCTAGCCCTGTGCCACCCAACGAAGCATTGTGCTCACTGTGCTGTGAAACTTCAGGACACGTGGCTGTCTTCCAACAATGCCTTTCAGTCTAGAGAGAGTGCTACACACCGTGCTGCAAACTGATCTTTTCAGTTTATTTGTAAATATTACAAATGAAGCTAGGGAGGATTTCCATAATTCGATAGTCATGTGCCTCATTTTTTGAAAGATAATCAACATTTATTGAGTGACTTTTATGTAATAGGCCCAGTGTCTTGCTTTCAAAATATCAATACTTAGAAGACTCTTTAAAGGGTCATCCTTTGAAAACACCTTAACAATCTTCCAAACACTATGCTTCTCTAATACTTCTAAGTATCTGTTTGTAGTTTTTCAACTCAGGACCTTGTAAAGAGAAATAGACTCTTGAGTATGGTTTATGTATGCTTGGGATATCACAGTTTTCAACCCTGACCACTGCTTTAGGCCAATACTGACCACTGATGTCAATTAGCTCACCCTTGGAAGCTAGTTTGGGTAGCTTTTGCACCTAGTCAATAATAAGAGCCAGTGTTTATTAAGTATTTACAGGTATTATCTCTCATTTAACATCTCGACATGAGACAACTATGATTATACCACTAATGAAACAGAAGTATAGAAATTAAATCCAGAAACCACAGATCTGGTAAGCACTGGAAGGTGAGGCTTAACCATCGCACTTCCCTGCTTCTGATGAGTCAAATACTGGGGTTTGGAGCCTCGAACTCACCGTATCTTCTATGAGTAGAAAGCCTGTCACTCACAGGTGCCTGTGGCACAGCCTGTGCGCCCCCTCTGGCACCTTGCTGTCTCGCACAGAGGCCTGCTGCCTGCCCCTACCTCTTGCCCCCATCAGACCTTTAACCCCAACAATTTATGATGAGCAAATCACAGATTGTTTTGACATCTTCAGACCTCAAAAGGCCCCAACAGCCTAGCCATGAATTCTCCTGCTCTTGCCAGATGTGACCCCCAACCAGTAGGTAAGGATCCCTCTTAGCGCCCTACCAACTGGATTAGCTCCACCTTGCCTTATCTTCAGCATAATAGGTTTTCCCTTCCTTCCTGAGAAATTTTTTCAAACAAGCCCATCACATCTTCCCATGGAAAGCAAGGTCCTCCCCGCCCCTGCCCCAAGAGAGTCACCTCTCATGGTCCCTGCTCCTTCACTCTGCTCCTGAGTAAAACCTCCACACAGTGGGCAAGGCACGTCTTCACCTGAAGCAAGTTCTTCTTCTCTAAGCTGTGAGGTTTTTTGTTTGTTTGTACCGGAACTCGAACTCAGGACCTTCCACTTGCCAGTCAGGCATTTGCACTCCTGTGTTCTATCCCCGGCCCAAGCTGTGAGCTTTCTGACTAGTAGGCTGCTTTACTAAGGCATCTGTCCCAGGTTGTATGTTTCCCCATCTCACATGATTTATGGAAAAGCCTGCCTCTGTCATCAACAAGGTAAACAGAAAGTAGTCAGCACGAGCACTTCCACGATCCAAGTACTTCCACTTGGTTATTTAAAAAAAAAATTCAAGTTCATTCTCTGGTCCCACTTTCTGCCTCTCTCTCTCAGCACAGGCTCTCTGCTCTTAACTGCATTAATAAAGGGGAGCCAAATTGAAGGTCAGCCCTAACTGACCCTAGTAATGAGTTTCTGCCACGAGGCAACCAGAAGGAAATTGAGAGGTCCTCCTCAAGCAAATTGAGAAGTTCCCTCAAGCAAAGGCAGCAGTGGCTGCAAAAAGACTGGCCACGGGAGAGATCGCCTAGCAAATATGCTGATAAATACTCAAAACCAGATACCAAATAGGAGTTAGCATGGCTGTCGGTGGGGAAACTTTGATCAGCAAACATGCTTTCCAGCAAGTATTTTCTAAATATATACATACATACAGCAAATTTTTCGATTTGAAAATCCTCATCTTCTAATCATCAATGTGTGTGTGTCAATAACGCTGAAATATTTCATACATATTTTTGTCATTATCACAAAGTAATTATGCTTCAAGTCAAAAATAGTGTAACTACTTTACAAAAAGCAATAGAGAAATACTGTTCCTCGGTAGAAATTTAAAAGTATGTCATATAATATTTAACTTCACAGGCTTTATATTTGTAATTTCTATTAAAAGGAATTTATTTATCTTAGAAAACTTACTGAGAAATAAAAATATTAGTTGATTTCTTAAAAAGAGTAAATACTAACCAGGCATGGTGAGGCACGCCTTTAATCCCAGCACTCAGAAGGCTGAGGTAGGAGGAGCATTGTGAGTTCAAAACCAGTTTGGGCTATAACGTTACCCCAAGGCCGGCCTGAACAACGTAGTGCAACCCTGTCTCAAAAAAACTAGGGCTGGGAGTTTGGCTCAGCAGTTTAAGCCCCTGCCTGGCAGGCACAACATTGTGAGTTCTATCCCTGCTGCCACAAAAAAAAAAAAAAAAGTAAATACCGGGAAGATAGTATGGAAAGAAATCAGCAACATTCAATGAGTTTATGAACTAAATGTCTTCAAATAATTTAATTGAATAATTTAATTCTAGTCTATAATCTAACATATAAAAACAATGTTCTTCCAAGTTGCAGTATAATAGGGCGTGGTAGCACATGCCTGTGATCCCAGCACTTGGGAGGCTGAGGCAGGAGAATCATCCTGAGTTCGAGGTCAGCCTGCACTACATAGCAAGACCCTGTTTAAAAAACCAAAAAGAAAAATAAGTTGCAGTATATATATGGAAATTCCCACATGCATTACAGAAGTGAATACAAATTGTTCTTATTGTTATTTTCGAATATTGTTTTGCACTAATATGACACTTGGTTTGGAAACAGTAAAATTTACATGTGAAATTCAATTCCATCATTTTTTTTACCAATCTCTTCCAAAAGAATTGCATAAACAAGTAAATTCAGATGTTTCCTAACATGGACTACATAATATTTTTCCTCAAGTGAATGATTTCTAGAAATTAAGAGAAATCTTATAACATTTTTCATCTGTTTGGCAGTTGTTGGTCATTCAACGTAAGAACTAAGGGGCCACAGAGGTTTATCAGCCAGACAAGCCTGGTCATGTGAGTGGAGTCTGTTATCTCTGTACCCTCCGAGGAGAAAGTGTGTCCATCCCTTAAACTTACTGGTGGATATGGCCCCCATAAGTCTGTCTTTCTTGTGCATAGCATATTACCTTTACCAGAACTCTCTGGTTTGGTTGGGTTTGGTTGGGTTGGGGTTGGGGTTGGGTTTGGGTTTGGATTGGTTTGGTTTTGGTTTTTGAGACAGGGTCACACTGTGTATAGTTCAGGCTGGCCTTGAACTCACTACTGTGTAGCCTAGGCTGCCCTCAATCTTGCAGCAATTCTCCTGTTTCAGCCTCCCAAGTGTTGGGTGTTTGATTATTACTTAAGCAGCAGTTGATGTTTAACTTCCATTTAATCCCTAGATTTTTATATTTCATAGTGGAAAAAATCACTATCTGATGGATAGTATCAATAAATCCCTCTAAACCAGATTGTTATTTTTCAACTAAAGTTATTGATGGATCATTCCATCTTCTAGTCTTTGACTGTCAGTAAATCTCTAATATCTGTTTCACTTTTTTTCATTTATTTTTATGACAAAAATATAACACAGGTGTCTCAACTTTAATGCCTTTACCAAATTTATCATTGAATCAAAAGTTAAAGAATTATTCTAATTGTTTTTCCATAACATCTGATATTACAATATCTTAAATATCAAAATATTCAGTTGAAGTTAATTTAAAATTAGACATAAAAATATACTCTAGAATGAATACTCATTAAGTATCACTTCAATCAAGTTAAGACTAAGGCCACTTAGCCGGGCGTGGTGGCGCACGCCTTTAATCCCAGCACTCGGGAGGCTGAGGTAGGCGAAGCGTTGTGAGTTCGAGGCCGGCCTGGGCTACAACGCGAGCGCCAGGCCGGCCTGAGCTACATAGTGCAACCCTGCTTCAAAAAACCAGGGCCGGGAGTTTGGCTCAGCAGCTTAAGTGCCTGTCTGGCAGGCGCGAGGCTGTGAGTTCAATCCCTGGTGCCACCAAAAAAAACAAAACAAAAAAAAAGACTAAGGCCACTTGTTACCCCATTTATTATGTAAAGTGAAAGGAAAATTCAACATCCATGTTATAATGTTTTTGATGAGGTTAACTGGAATAAAATATTTTATGTGTTTTGTACAACTTTTGGTTCATATTACCCCTCAATCAATAGACATTATTCTTTCCCTCTGGAAAAATACCTGCCATTAGCTCATGATCTATTAGTAACATCCTAGATGTAATTAAGGTAATAAACCATCTCCTCTAAATCAATGACCATTCAAAAGTAAAATCTTGTGCCCTCTTTATATTCCTTCACATTATTTGCCGTGTATGCACCTGTCAAATCAAGTTTTGGGGTAACAGAAAAAAAAGCATTACTTCTCAACCTCAAGTAGGTACAGGAGACTCTCAGTTGCTCAAGGTCACAAGTTAAAAGTCATTTAAAAAAAGTAACTCCTCTCGGAACATAACGAGCATAGAGAGCAGGACTGGGATACTAATGATCATCGGCTTCTTAGGATGCAAAATGTAGGAACTCTTCTAATGATTAAACCTCCTAATTGATAATTATTGCAGATTAACAAGAAGGAAGTTCTTCCAGAGGCTTTTACTGCCATGTACCATTGTCATAATTGATCTTTAATTGTTCCACGTAAAGATTCCTTTTATCATACATTAATCTTTGCTACTTATAAATAAGGTCCATGTACAGACCTTATTCACTATCCCTAGATGTGACATAGCTTTCCAGATGTCTTTGAGATTTAATTAGCATTCAGTCTGATTTCTTGTATTTGCATTTAAAAAGGTACAAGCAGTTCTTGCTCTCAAGTAGAAAGGGAAATCCCTTCCTCTGACCACTTTGAATTCTCTTCTTTATCCAAATTTGAGGGAAGAGATAACAACCTTCTCTCTGGGTGTGCCAGAGGAGACTTTCTCTAGTTCGTAACTTTCTACTCCTGGAAATTGTACTCCTGTCTTTCCTGTCACCATCTGATCCTTTAGAGCCCCCTTCTCTTTCTCTCCTCTCTGCCCCTTTTTTCAAATGATCTTACAATTAGCATTTCTTTCTTTATTCTTTTGCCTATCTTTCCCTTTCTCCTACTTGCAAATGGCCCAAGGCATTGTTAAGCCTTGCCCTTCTTTTCCTATATGTTATTCCTAGATGGGGTATTGGGTTCAAGAGTAAACTATTAAAATTCTCGTCTATATCTTCAGAATGTGACTTTATTTGAAAATAAAGTCTTTGTAGTTAACATTGAGACTCTCAAGATTAAATAACCCTAGATTTAGAGTGAACCCTGATGTCCTCATAAGAGGAAAGCAAACAGAGACAAAGTCAAGGTGATGTTAAAGTAGAAGCAGAGGCTGGAGCGATTCAGCTCCAACCCAAGGAAGGCCGAGAATTGCTGATGGAGACCTGAAGCCAACAAAGAGGTCTGCATTTGTTTGTCCCTCAGAGCTTTCAGAAGGAACCAACTTTGCTGACTCCTGCATTGCAATTGTACCGTGAGAAAATAAGTTTTTGTGTTAAGCCACCAAGTCTGTGGTTATGCCAGCCCCAGGAAATGCATAGTGAGGGTTATTCGTTTTCAAGCCTTCACCTCTGGCATCTACGCTAAATTGCCACAGACATTTTTCTCTATGTCTCCCTTCTTATCTACCTCGTCTGCTTTTTTAGTTTCAGTATTCTGCCATCATTTCAAGCTCTATGTTTAGAAGGACTTCATCTTTTCTCCAATTCACACTTTACTTCCTCCATTAATTAATTTATTAATTGGACAAACATAATGCTGACAACTGTCTGTTTTAATTAATAGAATCATCCTTACTGGCCCAGAATATTTTGTATCTTTTCCTTCCTTAAATGTCTCTATATAAAACAAATCCAAATGTATGCACTTTCCTCCCATATTCAGCTTTTCATTTCAGTTCTCCCACCCTTTCTCATTAAACGTCCAGTTTGCTATATCAGTTCCCAGAGAGTGCATTAAACCTCCACTCAGCTACTGACCCTTGTCAGTCAGTTTGTATTGTGCTTATGGCCTTCAAAGAAATTAGTGATAGGTGGCAAACTAGACCCTACAATCTACAGTTGTGTTTCTTCAAGTACAGTTCAGGGAAAGCCAAAGTCATATTTACTTTGATTATTAAAATTCTAATTCCTGGGTCTTATCTAAAATCATATTCTTGGTTTGAAATCTAAAACAATTTCAATAAAATGCTTATGTAAGCTCTAAAGATGTAGACTTCCTGAGTTTCCTTTCCTATGCTATAAATCCAGTCTCTTTCCCATTTAAACCCTATTCTTTCCAAGGTAGGAAAATTTACCATTTGCTCCCCTAAAATGCACTTCACTCACTCATTTGCACCTTTAAGTATCAACTGAGCCTCTTCTCTGCCTCTCTTTCTTTAAAGGCTCCACTCAACTTTTTTACCCATCAAGAGAACATTTCCAGCTTTGTGGTTCACATTACTTTCTAGCACCTCAGGATCCTTGTGGCACGCTATTGGGCCAATTACCATTTGTTGATTAGTTATATACTATTATTTAGGTTACCAGAGGGTTTTGCTTTATTTCCTTAAGAAAATCTTAACCTCCGGGAGGCTGAGGTAGGAGGAGCATTGTGAGTTCGAGGCCAGCTTGGGCTACAACATGAGCGCAAGGCCAGCCTGAGCTACACAGTGTGACCCTGCCTCAAAAAAACCAGGGCTGGGAGTTTGGCTCAGTGACTTAAGTGCCTGTCTGACAGGCACGAGGTTGTGAGTTCAATCCCCGGTGCTGCAAAAAAAAAAAAAAAAAAAGAAAGAAAGAAAGAAAGAAAGAAAAAAAGAAAAGAAAATCTTAACCTGTCTCAGATTCTCCATAGGATCTAGCCCCCTATACATACATTCAGTAAATGTGTGTTGAATGGGTACTGAAAGAAAGGCTAGAAGTGGCACCCTGGAAGGTTTACCAAGGATGATAGGAGGCTAGAATGTGTCCTGTCTCGTTAGAAAGTAAATTAACAGGAATCGGTTCTTATGTTCCTGCTGTTTCTACTTGAGCATAACTAGGAAGGCAGATGATGATATAACAATGCTAACATCTGATATTTAACCCTCAGGAACTTGATAGTAGATAGCTGAACTTAAACTATCAATTTTAAGTCATATTGTCTACTACTTTCATTGCCACATTGTCTTTATTCTTAATACAACAAAATATGAAAATGAGCTAGTCGAATAATTATGATGTTAAAAGTATAATTTAAAGTTAAAATCATGTAAACACTCATTATACTCTTAAATATAAATCACTTTGAGAAATATATATTGAGCATTACTATGTACTGTGCAAATTACAATATTGATTACTTGGATCATGGCATATTAACTATGGAAACTGAACATAGAATGATCTCCTTTGCTCTTTAGGAAGAGGAAAACTACTCATGTGTTCTGCAGAGAAATATCTACAACTCACAGATTCTACCAAACACACAGAAGTAGTTTATTATTCTACCAAATTGCTTTATCTTTTTAATTCAAATAAGTGTAAACCCAAATGACACTTTAAGAAACTTATACAATCAAAAAATAACATAGGATTTTTAACTGTGTTTTGGTTGTTATCAATTACCTTATCTTTCTCTCAGAAAAAAAAAGTCACATTGAAAACCTCAGAATTCAAAACACATTCCCTGCATTCTATATCCTTTATTTTGACTTCTCAGATATTACACAGAGAAAAAGTGGAGACACAATCACCCTAGATCTCCCTTACCATCCCTGCACACACATTTAACACAGTGAATGTGTCCTCAGAATCAGAAAAGCATTACCTAAACCATTTATTCAGCCCAAACCCTACTGACTTCTTTATCAACTCTCAGTTTGCCCTGAATCACTTCATTGACTCATTCAAACATCAAAGCACCTGCATACCAGGCTCCATTCCAAGTACAGAGCTAGGAATGCAGAGCTGAATCAAATGCAGTCCTTGCTCTCAAAAACAACTTACGATTCAGAAGGCAGATAAATAAATAGGGACCTGAAAGAGCTCTGGGTGCCCTGAGCACAGTGTAGAAAGAGAAGCCGCCGGCAGCACCACGCCCGAAGATGAAGATCCAGGTTGCTTTCCTTGTGCAACTGCGTGGCATGCGTCCTTCACATTGCAAAATGCAACTTAATCAAACAGAAATTTTTAAATTAAGCATAAATATCTCCTTAGCCTAAGCTATTTGTGTAGGGAGAAATATTGAAAATAATAGTGTTCGGGAAGCACACACTTGTGTCCCTACCCGCATTCACTCAAAATTCTTGCAAAAACAAGCCACATACCACATCATCAATATGATGGAAAAGAATGCTGTTAACAAAAATTATGTTTTCAAAGTTGCAAAAAAATTTGAGGAATTTCTAGGGGAAGAATCAAAGTAAAAATGTGCATAGAAAATAATGTCATCTGTACTAAAAGTGGCATTGAAAAAGGAAAAATAAAAATACACTAACTGGTTATTGCTAGTTATTATTTCTTTTTTTATGGTTTTGAGTATATTCTAAATTTAGAGTTTTCATCGGAAAATGGACAATACAAATAAAATCCCATACTGTCCTTAAAAAGAAAAGTCCATATTCCCCAACCCCAGAGGAAAGAAAAGAAGCATGTAAGATTAGTGGAAGAGTGCTAAAAATGCCCTACATTCAAAACAAGAGATTTTCAGATATATTATGAGAACTCTGAATGCTCATTTTGCAGTTCAGTACACTTTTATTAAATATGAATCTTTATAACCAAATTAATTAAGGCACTTTAATGCAATTTTAGGAGCCTCAATCAATGGCACAGTAGTTACATGGAGCACACTGGGCCCTTCAGATTATTAAAAATGTCATGAAATCCACTCCATCTTTTTGCCTATGGCTTCTTGTACTCCAAATGTCCCTTGTTCCTATTTTCATGGCCTCAACATCTGCCACCCCCCCAGTAAGCTGACTGACAGCAAGTTACAGAGGTGACATTCGAGGGCAAAAACAAGTCAGTATCAACAGTTGGTGTTGGGAATATATGCAGTAAACCTTAACAAGTATTTTTAAAAACCAAAGGAACCAAGAAGTATATGCGATTGGCGTTTATGGTATTTATATACTAATTTGGATACTACTTTAAGTAAAATATTTTTACTATTACTTTACTTTATAAGCCAAGAATCTTTATAATATTCTTTGTAGTGTTTTCTGTTACACATCTCAACAAGGAAGTCACTTTAAATGGCATTAAAAAGAGAGAGAGAGATGAGGAAGAGGTAAAATCAACAACCACTGGATATAATGAAATTATTCCTCCACTTTTAATAGTCACCAACTCCCCAAACCTTCAGATTCTCTGCAACTAATTATCCTCTTAGGTCTCTTGCAGGTATGAAGAGAAAGCAAGAGAGAGATCTATTTTAAACAAAGTCTCTTGAAAAAACAATCAGCAGAATAAGCTTAATTGCTCAAAACAAACTAAGGCATTTATTTGCTCTATTTATGTAAATTTGAAAGAATCACATACATAATTAATTTTTTAGTTTTCATATTCTACATGTATATAAAGACATCACCAGAAACATAAATAAATCAAAGCAAGATACAAAATTTTCATAATGAGCTAGAAAATAAGTCCACTTCTGCTCCAGAATGGCAGTGATACTTTTGCCTCACAACTTGGGGAACACAGGAGTTAAAACAATTTCATATAATGTAAAGGTTAAGGTTATATTATTAAAATATTCACTAGCTTTACTAATATTAGCAAAAGTTTTTATAAACTGTTTACAATACACAAATGTCTATGGTATAAACAATCTTATTTTCCATCTAATCCACATTATAGCCTATGGGTAGAATTATTATCTCTGTTACACACATGAAAGAAATCAAGGTTCAGGAAGGTTAAGTTAACTTGACTGCAACCACATCAAGTGAATGGCACAACCAGATCCGGGACACATTTGTCTGATTTCCCAGTGCAGCTAACTCCTTTCATTCACTATTGTTCATGACTTAGCCTACTGTTCAAGGTTCCTCTCGAGCTGAGCCCCAATCTACTCCACCATCATTGTTTTCCACTGTGAATCTTTGTACACACTTCACTCAAACCACACTCAAGTATTTCCTTTTCCTATCTTTGTGCCTTTACCTAAACTGTTCCTTCCCGGACCCTTAGTCTCAGTCCCTGACTATGTCTCAATTTATCTTTCATAAGACCAGTTTGCCTCATACAAAAGCCATGACTCCTTCCTCAATTCTCATCTAACTTTATTTGTTCATACGGTATGGCATTTATCACCTTGTTTCTGGGTATTAGAGTTCACGTGTCTCGATTTATCATTTTTGGTAGAATAAAGTGCTCGTGTAGAGACTTAGAAAAGAGTTCATTTCCATAACCTAAAGCATTTAAACACAAGAGGGAATGTGGTTGGTTCAGAATATTATTATTTCTTCTCAGGCAAAAAAAAATTTTTTTTCAAAATGGGTGTTTTGCTTTAAGGCTTAGAAAAATGACATGTTCCTGGAGCTAAAAGAAATGAGTTACTCGTCAAAAGTATCATTTAAATGGGAAAAATCATATGTACACAACATGCACACACATGCTCTTAGATTAAGTAAGGAGAAGTAGAAATACAAAAAGTTGAGAAGAGCATTTTTTGACTTTGATTAATTTTCACTAAAATAAGGAAAAAGAATCTATTTGGCTCATTGAACTCTTTATTCTATAATTTTGATTTTTCTGATTCTCAGAAAGATTATGGATAAAATTATCTAATAATTTTTAAATTTCTTTTTTATTAGTTCATGTTTTCAGTCCATAATGTTTTCATTGCTTGTGTGGAGTTGGTACATGTACACAGCGAATCTTAATTTCTTTTTTCATCCCATTCCCCTCTCCCAGCAACTCTTGATTCCCTTCCCATTTGAGAAAGATAAATTTCATCAAGGAAAACTCACTTGAACTTTTTTTTACTCTCATTTACTTTTCTAGTTAATCTGTAAAATGCCAGATAAAAACTGTAGCAGTGTCCATAGAGCAAAAACGTGTACATGAATTATTTTGAAAGTTAAAACTTTTTGAAATTTATCATGAGATTTTAATTAGAAGCAGAAAACATGGATCAAATAAACTTTGAATGCCATCAGAGAATTTATCTGCCCTTGCTGGTCATGGGGTTCTGTTATGGAGAGTTCTATAACCGACTAGCTATGGCAAAAAGGAAAAAGAAATGTGCATCATCGAACAGTGTGTTGGCTCTGCTTTCTGCTTAAATATGTCCATCTAGAGCTTCCTGCCTGCTTCACTTCTCTACAAGCCTGTTAAAAACTTGAATCAATCAGCCTTCTGCTCTCCAAATAACTAGTCTTGTCAAGAAGAAGAAAACCATCTTATCCAAATGTCTTGTCTTTTACTACAGTATTTTAGACCAAATAGCCATCTTATTATTTTTTGTCAATGATATTATTCTGTTAACATGCATATGTAATCAGTCTTTATAGTAAATGGCCCCTTACCTGTGGATTTATTCTCTACAGCTTCAGTTATCTGAGATCAACTATCATCCACAAGTATTAAGTGGAAAATTCCAGAAACAAACACACTCCTCTACCTGAAACACGTAACAGTCTGTACAGTATGATGAAATCCCTTCTCCCAGGCTGTGGGTCATGCTTTTATCCAGTTTATCCATACTCTG